>PVIR01012330.1:0-13820 GCA_004026965.1 Petromus typicus
GCAAGGACCTGGGTTCGATCCCCGGTAACCACATACCTATACTGGGTGTGGAGACTCACGCCCAGCAGCAACCAGTACCACATACCACAGTGCTGGGCGTGGTGGCTCACGCCTGTAATCCCAGCACTCGGGAGGCAGAGGCAGGAGGATTGCTGTGATGAGTTTGAGGCTGAGCTCAGGGCCAGCCTGAACTACAAAGCGAGACCCTGTCTCAAAAAACCTAAAAAAAAATAAATAAATAAAATAAATAAATAAATAAATAAATAAAGTTACATCTTTCTTTTTCAGTGATAGCTCATGCACAAAAAAAGTGAATTAATCTCATTATTCAGACCTGTAATTCATCTAAAATAATTACAGAATGGCTCTCAAAAGAGTTCAAGCTTGTTTACTATTCTTCTGGTTTCCCTACCCTGCCCAAGGGAGCATATATATGTGTGTGTGTGTGTGTGTGTGTGTGTGTGTGTGTATATATATATATATATATATATATATAGTCAAATACCATCCTCATTACTTACTTCTGATTTTCCCTCTTCACTGTGGTAAGATTATTCCTCGGAAACACAGCTTCATTTAGGTGCTTCAGTTTTATTCCAGTATTAGGATGCTTTTTTTTAACCATCTCATTATTATTGGTGGGGGCAGTCAAAACTGTACAAGAAAGTATACGCACAGAAATTTACCCTGCAGCCTTTCCTGTTTTTAGATAAGTAGTGGGCTAAAAAAAAAATGAAAAGAGGAAAGAAGAAGAGAAGGACTACGGTGACAGGCAATAAACAGAACAGTTTTGGCTCTGGACCATGCTCTGCTATCCACGGGATGGGGAACTCAGGGTCTGGGAAGGGTTGCAGCCAGTGCCCAGGCTCAGGCTGGCATGCCCGGCAGGCAGAGGTGCACCTTGGTGGGACAGAGGCCGTGGGAGGAGAAAGTGTTTGGACAGCAAGATGAGGAACTCTGGTTTTGACATGTACTCTCATCTGGCCCAGCTCCTCTTCAGAAAGCCGGAAGAAGCCAGACAAAAGGGGAAGAGAAAATAACGGCAGCAGGAAGGGTGGGAGGGGCCAGTGAAAGCTGCACGACAGATGAACTCTTGGAACTGGTCCTTAAAACCGTCTTGAAATTGTCTCTTTTTTTCCTGTTTTTTTTTTTATTTTTAATTGATTTTATTGGTACAATTTATATATACATTGTGATCACAATCGACATTGAGAATGTGTACCTGTACATGACATGACTTAATGAAATTGTCTTTTGTTAAGTGGACCATTACCATAGGCACAAACATACCATCTGTGAAAGCCAGGGGTCCTTCCTCTCTTTCACCCTAGATAGGTCTTTGCTCTGGAATCATAGCACCTCAAATCCTAGCTCCGCCACTTCCTAGCTGGGTGACCCAGTGGCAACTGGCTCATCTTTCCTCGTCTTGGTGTCTGTTCTATAAAGCAGAGATGGCAACCTACTTCCTGCCATGTACACACCTGACTGCCACAATGCCTAATGCAGAGAAGGCACTCAGTAAACAGATGATTTTATTTTCCCATTTAACTTCAGGTAATAAAAAATTCATCTCCTTCACACTCACATAATCTGTACAGTACTCTACTGCAGTAGTTCTCAATCCTGGCCACATGTTAAAATCCTCTAGGGAGCCTTAAAAAATACCCAAGAATCAGACTTCACCCCCTAGAGGGTCCTATTTAACCAGTATGGGGTAAAACTCAGCACTGGTCTGTTTTTCCCAGTGCTCCGAGGTGACTATAAGCAGAGTTCAGCTCTGCAGCCCCCTCTGCACACCGATCTGAAGCAGGGCTCTCCTAGGTGACCTCCCTCTTGACCTTTCTGACAGTGCTGTAGAGCAAAAATAGATGGCTCTGAGCATTCTCTTTCTACCCCGAACACCCAGAGCATATCAGCAATATGTTATTCCTCAGGAAGTTCTTTTCCGAGAAACATAAATACCACCTTCCCCACAGGAAGAAAGGAATGTTCCTCCCCACCCAAAAGAAACCTGCTCCTTTCTTACCCACCCAGGCCGGCTAGAAAGCAAAATACAACTGAAGCTTGGTCAGCGTAAACTCAGCCCGGAGGAAAGGAGCCAGAGAGGAATACATCTTTGCATGCACACAAGCTAAGTGGTCCCGGTCAGCCTGGGGACCTGGGTACTAGGGGCCCCCAGAAAGCAAGACCTCTTCTACTTGCTGAACAACCCGGAGTTCCTGAGCTTGGCAGCCTCTCAGAAAATCCACAGCCTGCTGCGCCCTACTCACACCACCCCGTCCTCCAAGGCTGAGTACACACACACTGAAAGCCAGTTCCCCAACTGACTGAGTTCGTTTCCAACTCTGACCTACTGGAGGGAAGGACATAAATAATCCTAAGCAGAGGCAGAATACTAATGAGTGACCTTGAGCAGAAATTTGATAGACACCAAAGAGGAGACACATCTAAGCCCTTGTCACCCCCCAGGAGCCCCTTTCACAAACCATTATCTACCCTAAGATGTCGATTCCTGTTGGTTACTATCCAATAGTAGCATGGGAAGGGAGTTCCAGACGGACATTCCCTGGGGCCACGATGCCCAAATCTCATCCAGCAATGAAGCTGCTGCCTTGTGACACCAAACTCCCCTCCAGGGACCCCGAAGCCTATGGACATTTGGTATAAAACTAGCTGAGTTATCTCCAAACATGCTGGCCAGAACACCTAAAGGACAGCACCTGGAAGATAGGTTCTGGGGCTATACTTGGTTTTCAGCTATACATTTTTAAATTACTAATAGTGTCATGATCTTGGGCAACAGACGTCAGAGTATCTCTGGTCATTTTTGATGTACCCGGGAAGCTTACTTCGACCACATCCTGAGAAGAGGGAGGGCCCAGGATCTGTCATCTGGCACAGATAGTTCAAGTCCTCTAAGTCTGTAAGCTTCAAGAGCCGTGATCCTGATGATCAAAAGGTTCTAGGAGCAGCTCTACCCTCCTCCCCCGCCCTCCGCTGCTGACTTCTTACCTGAAGTGGAAGGAAACTGTAATTTTCTTTGGCTAAAGAACATCCCTTTTGTTCCCATCTGCTCTCAGAAAAATGCCAGGGCACCAGATGGAGAAAGAGAAAGCATGAACTAAACAAATAAAAGTAAAGAAAAATGGGAGTCTAGGGGTTTGTCCTGCATATGAACAAGAGGTTATAACCCCTTGCAAACCTTCCCTTATTTAACACTTGGCTGTAATCAGCTTTCAGATACTTCAGCATGGATGTAGGGATTATGGGTGCACATGCGCGCGCACGCGCGCGTGTGTGTGTGTGTGTGTGTGTGTGTGTGTGTGTGTGTATACACGTGTGCATTTGTAAACTGATATAAACTACAATTCTGGGACTGGACTACCCAACCTCCAAAAGGCCTTCTACCCAGGAATGCACAGACCTGCAGTAGGGGGTTTCTCAGCAAGAAACCCATTTATTCTGTGGAAACATCTACTACTACATCTCAGTCAAACACAAAGCTTGCAAATATACATAATAAATGTCAAAAATGGATCACTGGTTTTTTTTTTTACATAGTGACTTGCTGACTAAGATAAGGAATACTAACAATTGCTCTCTAGTGAAATTAGAAGTATTATGTGATGGATTAAAATCAAGTATGCTACAGACCCTTCCCACTCTTGGGTGAATTAAATATAGGTCCACCACTCTCCCCGCTGTGAGCCTGTGGATCACCAGTGTCCACCGCTCTCCCCCAGCCTGACTGCCCAGCCCGAAAGTAATGCTGAAGGAAAGGACCTACACATCAATTCTTACTCTGAAGTTAGCCATACAGAGCCGAGAGTGACACAAACGTAGAGGTGAAGTGCCTGAGTCTCTGGGATGAGCGCCATAAGCCCTTCTGATTACATTGCTATTTAATGTTTGGACAAAACAAAGAGAACCATATTACATACACTGATTAAACAACTGCATCACGAGAGGGAAGCAGGTCGAGAGATGGGCAGAGGGCTTCCAGTCCTGCAACCACTCAATACTGCCAAACAGGACCAGTTCTGAAGTTGTCTCTAAGAACCAATACTTCTCGACCCGGTCACCAGGCCCAAAGGAAGGGAAGCCATCTTCAGCCAAAGGAGTCCCATCTTTGGAAGCCTGGTCTCCAAAGGTACACGTCTTGATACTTGAACATGAGCTGTATAGTATAACATTACTTAGGCCTTAGTAAGAGGTGACCGAATCCAAGCTGGGTCCATGTTGGAATGCACAATCCCACTTTCTCCACCCACAACCTTCCAATGGAAAATGACTCACACCAGCATTTTATGGGACTTAAAAAATCGCTCAGACATTTGCTGCTTTTGGCTTCCTGACTGACAGATTCAGTCAGAGTGTGCACAGGACAAGCAAGATTCCACCCGGTGGAGTGGGGGGCTCTGAGTTGCCACTACCTCAGATCTGCCCCGTTTTTGCAACTTCATGTCCATTCCCTGCCATGCTTCCTAGAAGGTGTCTGGCACACCTGAGAGCTGGCATGAACCAATTAACAACGCCCCCCGGCTTCTCTTCCATGGCCCCAGTGAGAAGAGGGATTTCCTGCCTTACCATAAGCCATGCCCCGAGGTCCAACACCTCCCTACATTTTGCTCATCAAAGACCAAGAGAAGATAATTATGCTGCACCTGCACAGAGAAGACATCAAAGATCCAGCTGAACTGGACCCAATGAAGGGCTCGGGGCTGTGGAGTGGGAGAGCTCCTCACAGGAGGTCCTAGTCACTCTAAATCAGGGCTGCTCCCCACTGTCACATGTGGATGTAAGCCCGGTGGCCACAAGGGGTTAGATAATGAAAATCCCTGGTAAGAGAAATTTCCCTAGGGGGCCTTTTTAAAATCCCCTAGCATTCTTATGCAATAGCTTACCTGTTCCATAGTATAGCTATGACCCATTTTCCATTTACTCACCAAAAATTTATTGAGTCCCTAATCTGTGCCTGTAGTTAAGCAATAATAGTTATTGCTCAACTATTATTTCACTGCTGGATAAAACCACAGTGCACATTTCGGATCCAAGCAGCAATAATGACGCAGAAGCATTACCATATTCTTCTTCTTTTTTATAAACCTTTCCTTGAAGCTCAACACAAATAGGCGCAAATGTTGAGCATGCACCTCAGTAAGTTCACACAGTCTAAACAGTTCCATGCAACCAACACCTGAATCAAGAAACAGTATGTGAGCCCCCCATACACCCTCACTGGATGACGTCCCCCAGCCAGGCCCCACCAAACTGGCCATTATCTTAATTTCTAACATCATAGAAAAGTTTTGCTCATTTTGAAATTTCACATACATGCAATCCGTGTATAAATTCTTTTGCACTTAGCGTCTCGCACTTTGTGAGATTCACCTATGTTGTTTCACATAGTTATGGTTCAGTCACTCTTGTTACTGTATACCTTTCTGTTGTGTGATCATAACAAATACATTTCTCCATTCTCCTGTTGATAAATGTTAGAGTAATGGGTGTCAGAGTTTGGGGCTGTTACATATTCTGCTGCACATCCTTTTATGTATATGTCTTCTTGGAGGTGACATTTCTTAAATAAGATCTCAGCCAGGTGAGATGGAAAAGGCCTGTAATCCGAGCACTAGGAAGGCATAGGCAGGAGGATGGGTACAAATTCAAGGCCAACAAGGGCTGAACAGTGAGTTCAAGGGCAGTCCAAATTACATAGTGAGATTTTGTCTTTAAAAAAAAAAAAGATTTTAGGGTGAAGGGGGAAAAATAATGAGATTATAACAAAAAAGAAAGGAAACAAATTTTATGTATATAGCGGGGTGGTAGGGTGGGTAGGGCTATGGGAAAAAATGAGAATTAAGTTGTGTCTTATACTGGTACAAATCCCTATTGTGGAGTGCAATCATGATGTGTATATGTAATGTACCAATAAAGATTTCAATTTAAAAAAAAAGATTTGAAAAGGCTTTGGGAAATACATCAGAAATCTGGCTCTTTGAAAGTGTTCTTGATATGTACATATCTACCTTAATCCACCAAATTTATCTGCTTATTTTTTTATCCTACTTGTTTTTTAACTCAGTACCATGTTCTAATACTTGGGAAAGGTTTGGATGATTTTTGACCTGGCAGGAAAACTCACCAAAGCCTGAAGCTGCCACACACGGAGCTGAGCTGTTCTGCAGTAGGCCACCTGGGATTATCACTGCCGCATGTCCTGGGGCAAAGGCTGACAGGCTGCACAAGTAACCAAGAAGGCATTGGTGGGAGGCTTCGGAAGTCCTGCCCCTCTGTCCCAGGTCCTATCTCCATGACTCTCTGCTCTCTTCCACTTCAGACCTCTTGGTGCTACCTTGGAATTTCCATCTGGGCCTGTGAAGATGTTTGGTGCTTTTTTTTTTCTGCAAACTCCTGTGCTGTCAGAGAGCAGAATTTACCCACACTCACCTGGCATATTCTGAAGGCCAAAGACACCTTTGGCAGGATAAAGGTGGCTTCTCACAGGATAACTTCTCTTATCCCCACCCCAGCAACAAACTGGGTAAGTTTGAGGAGTGTCACCTTTTACAAAAATTGATAAAATTTCCATTAGTCAAGTTATGTTATCTCATCAAATATCTGTCCACTTCTGTGGGTAGGGCTCTGTCTGATGGGTGAGGAAAACAAGGTTGTCAGGGCTATTCACTGGGTATCACAAAGCTGGCATGTGAGAAGGTGGGAAGATTTCAACGAAGGTCCAAACCTGCCTGTTTTCCAGCATAGTTCGAATTTCAAATGTTTTAATATTAGCCAAAATAAAAGAGAATCTGAAAATTAACCAGGGTAACTAGAGCAAAGAACACAGAAGACTTCCAGGAGTCTTTCTATTCTAGTTTAGCAGCTCCTAATTGGGTGTTCCAAGGAAGGTAACTCAAACTTTCAGATGAATGGTGTCCTTAAGTATAAATGAAAAGACCACGCATTGCTGCAGTCCACACCTCCACAAGGACAGGAAGCGTGTGATGTTTGCTGACCAGGTGTCCCCCCCATCTAACCACAGTGTCTGGCCTTCGTAGGCACTCGACTGAATGAGTGAATGAATAAATGCTTAGCAAAACACATTGGAATCTCCTATAAGCTTTTTCAAAATGTATGTGCCCAGGTCCCACCCCAGAAACCTTGGGAGGAAGGATTAATCATATACATTTTAAAGAAGAAGAAAAAAAGACCTACATCTCTAGGAAGTTCAGCTTCAGACATATGGTATGAAGTCACTTGCGGCTCTAAAATTCTATTATTCTATTAAATCAGCTGTATAAATAATCCATTACCAAGTTAAACACAAATTTATTCAGTTTTACATAGTTCTCTCTTAATTGGGACAAACAGGCCCTATGTGCTATAAATTCCTTCAAATCACGCACAAGTTCCTGATTTCTTTGCCTGTCTTCAGCTAACATGTCTCTTGTTCCTCCCTCGCTGCTAGACTCACTCTCAGGTTCTTTAAGAGTCTCTTCTCCTCCTGGAATGACATCAGTCGGATCGAGACCATCAAATCAATAAGGATATGTAACATACAAACAAGAAACTAAACAGTCTCCTCTGGTAGAGCTGCCAGGTGCTGTTTCACAAGCGCTTTTCCTTCTTCTTCATTGAAAGTTTAGCTGGAAAAGGAGCAAGATGTGGCCTTTCTCAGCAACCAGTACATACTTCATATAAAAGTAGGTACTTTATATAAAATTGCATCAACATTGCCAATAAGTCAAATGACCCATTCAGCCTGTGAATAAATATGCACTGTCTTCTGTGGGGGGGTGCCAGCTGGGACTGGCTTCCTTCAGTGTTTCCCGGTGCAGGCATCCCCTTGCCCAAGTCCTGGCTGGCAGGCTGTCACGTGGCCGCACTTTTGAACATCTGCTGTTTCCTTCAGAGCTGCAGTTCAAGCAGTTTCCCCTTCTGCTCACCTGAGGCCCCCCGGGCCTCCCCTACTGTGAAGAGGCTTTTAATCCTGCAGCCTTGTGCCTTCTGGTTTCTGCACACTCTGTACAAGTGCCCGAGTCAGGAAGTCCAGGTCGACGCCAGCTCCTTGGCTTTCTCCTCACCCCACCCGTCCCTGCCTCAGGGTCTTCTGTGGCTGCTCCACTTGGGAATTATTAAAATAGTAAAGAGGGCAAGAGAGAGAGAACAAGCTTGCCGGCTCTTCTGCCAACCAACCCTCCTTCCAAGACCACATGGCTCTAGTTTCTTTGTTTCCTCTTATGTTTGATTTTCTTTGGCCCTGACTTTCCTCAATGGTTTTCTTTTCGCATTTTATCACCATAAATTAATTAAAATGTTTCTGGCGCTGAGTTCACATCTGATCATCTTGGCAGGATCCCCTTACACAGATGGCGAGTAGATAAAGAGCAATCCAACATCCAAGAACAAGAAGAGCGGGCCCACATAGGGAGCGGGGTGAGACTTCGAGTGGAGGCAGAGGAGAGGCCAACTGCTAAAAAACAGCCACTGGTTGAACACAAAAGTTGAGTTGGACGTGGTCGGATGGGAGCGCTCTCACGAGGGTCTTCGGATTCCTCCACTCCTTCCCCAAAGCCCCCAGAAGACGGCTTGCTTCCAATGAGTAAAAGAACCAGAAGATGCTCCACCTCTACGCCCTTTTCCCCTTCACACTTGGGATGCAGGCTGACCAGGTGCGGACACGCAGAGGTACTTCAGAGCCCAAATGCGCCCAGAAGGGTTGGAAGGAGGGGAATGGTGCCAGACTGAGAACTTCACGTGGGTCAGACACTGCCATGCCACAGAAATGTAACGAAGAACTAGGCGGACATGGTCTCTCTCCGCCTGCTCCGTCTAACCCAGCAGTTACAATGGGGAAACAGGTACTGAATACCAAATACATGGGTTGGGAAGAGAGAGAGACCACAACCCAGAAGCTGCAGAGACAGAGAGGAGGCCCCACAGACCTAAAATGGGGTCCACCACATCCCAGTGCCTTGGCCTCCTTTGCAGTCTTCCCAGGAATACTCAGGTGAAGAAGATGAGACATTGTGACATTCAGGACACAGGGAGACCTGTACTCACACCTAAACGACCACAAGGCTGTTGCAAAGGACAGCTGAAAGCCTAGGAAATTTTACCGTCTCTGTCGAAAATGTCAGCACATAATACTGTCTTATTGCAGAGGGGCCTTTCACTTCACCGAAATGAAGAAGCACAATAATTTGTTAAAAGTGCCACAAAGAAAATAAATAAGATGCTGTGCAGAATGACAAGAGAGGCTGTGACCACAGCAGGTAGGACAATCCACACAACTCTCCCTGAGTGGTGACATTTAAACTTCGAGATGAGAGAGATCCCGGGATCTTAGAACAAATGTAATCAGCCAGCCAAAGTCTATGCAGAATGTGAACAAAGGCAGCTTGAGGGCTGAGTGGCCACAAGAGCGAAGCCTCTGTGCTCCTAGTATGGGCCCTGAAATCAGCTAGGGGTTTGCTGCCTCCTGGAGCAGAATGCAACGTCTCCCCCTCACCCAAGGAGGAAGACAATACAGTATGCATCATCTGCATGCTCTTCGTCTTCTGTAGGCACCACGCTCAGCTGGGAACGCAACTGCTCTAGGGAGACCACTTTCAAGGAGAAGATTTCCCAAAAGTCCCACGTGGTCCCTCCCGCGACTCTAGCTCTGCCCACCCAGCCATGCCTCAGTCCTGCTCCGCTGTAGTGCATTTCTGCCTGGGCCTTGGCGATCCCAACCCTTCGCTGCCCCTCTCCTGTGTCTCTGTTTACGGTGTGAGCCGGGCGCCAGCCTCGGGTCCCCAGCTCCCTTCTGCAAGCTGGCATTCTATGGAGGTATGCTTCACCTGAGTATTCCTGGCAGGAATGTGTTCACTGGTGGTTTTTCCAGGCACTGAGTAGGTGCTTGAGCAACATGAGCTGGATTTAAAAGCACGCAGAATACATACCTCCTCTCCAAATTGCGGGAGCATTAAGAACTGTTTACCATCCCCGATTTTCATCTCAAAGATTTTATTTTAGAAATCCGTGGGGGGGGGCACATTAATCCATCACTGTGCTTTCCTGCTATTCTCTTCATTATTCCCACTTGTTAAGCAAAATCTGTACTGAAACAGAGACAAGTACTGAGATTTAACACACATACTCATGGGCAGGATTCTTAGAAAAATCTTTCTGTATGTATTTCTCAAGAGTATGATGGGATACATTCTGAGAAGAGAACAAAAAATATTTTAAAAAACTGAATGTTGCCAGACATCCCTGGTTTCTCTGTTGTTTGTTTAAGTTCAAGTCCTCCACCGAGTTCTCCCAGCCTCACTTCATTCAGAGAAATACAAAGGGGATTAAACCATGAAACAATACATTAGAGAGTTCCAAGGTCCTGAAAACCTCAAAGACACAGGGTCAAGGAAGTGCTGTTATTTTAATATTAGTTTACATTTGTCTTCAATTTTCAAACAATTTGTATTGTTTCTGTCTTGTCCTTGCTTTTAACCCAGTCTTGCATGGCACAGCCACAATAACAAGGCAGAACTAAAGAGGGTTCTAGGTCAGAGGCTGGGGGCCTGAGAAAAGGTCCAATCTAGGAGTCACTTTTCCAGTGACTCTTCTGAAGGTGATTAAAATCTTCAGGGAAACCGGTCCTTGGAAATCTAACCCTTACAAGACAACTTGGAAGCTGGGCCTGTGACACTCATCTTTAACCCCAGCGCTCTGGGAGGCTGATGCAAGAGGATCACAAGTTTAAACGTAGGCCAGGCAACTTAGTGACTTAGCAAAACACTGTTTCCAAAGAAAATTTTTCTTAAAATGTAATGGGGTAGCCGTGTAGCTCAGTGGAAAGGCCCCAGGCCTAATCCCCAGTACAGGGTGCAGTTGAGGACTCTGAGACCTCTCTTTGCTGAGAAGAGGACATTTTTGCAGACATGGCAAAGCTATGCACCAGGATGGTGAGTCCCAGGCCCTTCTTGCACACCACTCTCACAAGCTCTCTGGGACTTACACTGTCTCTCCTCGAGCTCACCTCTTCTACCTGAGGTTCGAGAAGTAACACAAGAGGAACAAGAAAAGACCCATAGTGGACCCTTGACTTACAAACTCAATTCTTTCCCCGGGGCTGGTTGTAACTCAAGCTGGTCTACTGAAAGCCCAAGCCCTTCTACACAGCCGTCAATATCTCCCTCCTGTGCACATGCAGATCTCAGTGTCCTTAGAGACACTGGCTCAGGTTTCTCACTCCACACAGGAAGAGATTCTGTCATGTTCCTTCCAGAACTCTTTAAGGGACAGATCTGTATCTGAGACCATCTAGAAGTACAAGGGGACAGCATTCAAGTAGCCTGTGACCATACGTTCAAACTAACATTCCAGGCGTAACCCAAGTTGTATGTCAGGCCAGTTGTAACTCAAGGGTCCAGGGTAGTTTAAAATGGATCATTTAAATAAAAACATCCTCAGTGGAAAGTACCAGAAATGCTTCCTCACTTGAACATCACAGGAAAACCACAGGGGAAGCAATTAATGTTCTCTTTTGCAAATCTGATGAGGGAAGCACAGAAAAGTTCACTAAACTGTTCAAAGGTAAACTCTGAAGCTAAGCTATGTAACTCCACAGCCAGGCAAAGCCCACCCTCACTCATGGCCTGCTGCCTAAAACATACACACACATTCTTAAAGAAATCCAGTTTCAACAGGGCAAGGGAACTCACGTTGGGCAGAAAGGATGTGTGGCAGTGTAAGAGACAGAGTCCATGAGAAAGAAGTTCCAGGTCCAACTCAGGTTCCAGATCCTCTGTTACACCCGTCCAATGTCCTGTTTTAGACTTCACCCCCAGACACAGACGGTCCTGGACATTTCCATGGACTCTAAACTTCTCATCAAGGAAAGAATATCAAGCAACCACGCTTGGACAAAGAAATGCTGCCTGTTGGTCTTTAAATATTGGTATAAATCTAGATGGTAGTCAATTCTACTAAAAGTATATACTGACAGCTTGCACTGAACTGAGAATAAAAGCTATTTTGCTGTCATTTATGTCTTTGGATTCACACAAACAAAATTCTCTTTAGATGCAGTACTTGCTCAGTGATAAAAGATACATGCAGAAATTAGGCAGCTACTTATTTCCCCTCAAAAAATATTTTGCTCTGAATCCTTGTTGGACAGATGGGGACGGGAGAATAAAATACCAAGCTCCCAGTTCACATCTGGAAGCCAGGCCCCTTCACCAATTCCTCTCAGATACCTTGTCAACTGGTCATAGTCTAGGAGATCAGAAACAATACTTTTCAACCAGAGCATTTTTCTCAGGATAAAATCTCATGACAGTCCACAGACACCGGAGTCAGGTTTGCAGTTGTGGTTAGCAAAGAGAAGAAGGAAAGCTTCCTGTCTCCATCGCCCAGGGTTACATTCTAGAAATGGTGTCTGGCATTTGATCTGTGCCACCAATAAACATTAGTGACACCTACAGCCTCCTCTCTGGGGAAGAAGGGAGTGGGGGGGGGGCCTCCTACCCTACGCAATGCTCCGACAACTACTAGCCCCTCCCCCCACACCTAGCAAGCCTCTCCATCCTCCCAAAGGAAGAGGGGTCCCACCACGGCTTGTCCCATTTCAGCGATGCGGTGCAAGAGGCCAGATCTCATTCTGCGTGTCCACAATGACCTGCGGACTGGGCACAAAGCCACTTGAAGGGGTAAAGGAAAATACCTCCCCTCCTCTCCTCATAAAACCGCTTATAAAGAGAACAGAAGTAATTATGGGAAAAAATGCTTAAAAACCTAGAGGGCTCTATTAAAATGAACCTCACAAGGATGCTAGTTTAAGTTTCCAAGACCCTGGCAAGAAATATTCATGCTAAAGTCTTCCTTACCCAAGACACTTGGTGTAGCAGCATGGTTGTTCAGAAGCCTGAACAAGCTCAGCCCAGGGACTTGGTGGCTTCTCTTTATTTGGACATTGTTGCCAAAACTGCATTAAAATAGCAACAAAGGAAATTAAAAGAGAAAAATTCCCCGTCTCCCACCACAAACCATGAACTTGCTTTTTAATTCATCTTTTCCCTTCTGTTCCTTGTCTATGGACCAATGCGATTTTTATACGGTAAGTAAGTGTCTCTCTAATCTTGTTGTTGAAAAATATTTTCCTAGTAACTCTGAATATATTAAAACCCCACAGTGATCACTTTAGCCACACTCTGAGCCACATCTCCCAGCTAGGTCTGCACCAAGCCCATTGGTTTTTAAGCCTCAGGGTTCTTTATTTGTGTAGAAGCAAGCCACATCCAAGCAGGTGTCCCACTCAATATGGTGGAGCCGAACCACAGACCGCCCATGTAAACTGCAGCAGCTGTGCTGCGGGACTTTCATGGGCCTTCCGTATCGCTTCTCCAGCCCTCCTCCCTGCTCTGTGCCCAGGAAGGCCACCCGCGTGAATTACAGCTCAGACTCCCGGGTCCTTGGGCTTCCAACTGAGCTCCACCAGTAAAAGACTTCGGCAGACAGTGGAGGGCTGTGTCCCCCGAGATCCACTCCTCCTGTCCCCGTGTATTGACCATGTCCTTCTGAAGATCAAGAGCTCCTCCCTGCAGACTCTCCTCCAGCTACAGAGACAGCTCCTGGGGTTCTAGTTCCTTGAGGCTTGAACTATTCCTAGTTCCCTTTAATGGTACCCATACCTTCAGAATTAGCCTTTCCTCTCGTACAGACAGGGCCACACCCTGCACCGGGTTCTAGATATCTGAGTTTTATCTGACCCCAAACTTTAGTTGGGCCGGGGAGTTAGCTCAGTGGTTCCGGTGCCTGTCTCACAAGCACAGGGA
>PVIR01012330.1:13920-45074 GCA_004026965.1 Petromus typicus
GTAACCACATAACAATACTGGGTGTGGAGACCCACACCCAGCAGCAACCAGTACCACATACCACAGTGCCGGGCGTGGTGGCTCACGCCTGTCATCCCAGCACTCGGGAGGCAGAGGCAGGAGGATTGTGATGTGAGTTTGAGGCTGAGCTCAGGGCCAGCCTGAACCACAAAGCGAGACCCTGTCTCCAAAAACCTAATAAAAAAAACTTTAGTTGGTCTCCTATCTGCTCTCCTTCAGATAAAGGAATGAACTAAGAGAGATATAGAAGGAATGACTTCATCTCAGGTCCCCTAACATGAAGGCTATAAAATACTCTCACACTCAATGTCTTCAGGAAATGCACAGGACTTATTTTCTCTAATTTGTCTTCTAACTGCTCTGTTTGTCTTATCCAGAAAGAATCATTTCCTTATGTGTCAAGATATAAAGTATTCAACCCATTTCTAGAAATTCTCTCTAGGACAAATAATTTTTAGAAATTAAGAAAAGGCTTTCCCTTCTAAAAAGTCAAGAAATGGCTCCTCCATTAGTCTTTTGTACAGGGAAGAAAATACACTAGTCCAGGTTGAAGGGAAAGAAATATGCAAAGAAAACCAGTGAACTCGAGGGGCGAGACAAGGACAAAGAGTCAAAAGCAACCCCAGGCACCGTCCAGCTGTGACACTGAGAAAAGTGCTTCACTACTCAGGAGGGTCAGTGTTTGGAGGTGTCCAAAGAAATAACTTCAGCACGCCACCTGGCATTCCTCTCAGGTTCTTTTGGGTCTGTTCACCTGTAAAATGAGGATAGATCCAATATGGGACAAAACTTGACACTAAAAGATGTCACACCTACAAGGGCCCCCAAGACCACCAAAAGGAGCCAGACCATCTACTGAGCAGTCCAGAAGGGGGATCCCCCAACTGAATATCTAGCTTCCAATTAAAACATGCCGCTTGTAGGGGAGCATTCCAAATAAATCCCTGCAGAGAGGGTACATACAGAGTTCAGATTCCTAATAATGCTGGCAGTTGTAATGAACAGGATTTCCACTTCTTACTGTCGGCTTCAACTTTATAAGTCAGCCCCCGGGCATGCGCACAATTCCACCCCCCTCCTTGCCTTTGTTACTTTATCCAGCAATAAAGCCCCACACCCAGGGCCACACAGGGGGCTGAGATGAACATCACAAGCCCAAACTTCGTGGAAAAGCGTCTTTCAGCAGCAGCATCTGGCTCCTGGCACACTCCCCCAGCTGCCGCGCTGACAGCTCTGAGGTTGCTTTTTAGTCTGTCATATGGTTCGGCTGCTAATGGGCTGTCTCTTCTTGCTTGTCCTGTGTTGGGTCATTTTTCCTTTCAGACTCCTATTGAGTTCCAAGAAAGCTGCCCACCCTGAGTGCTCTGCAAGGAGGTCCCCATCATGGCTGGCACAGCATTCAGAGGGCTGGGCATCCCACACAGGGTAAGCAGCCAAAGAAACACCTCATTGCCCTGCCTGGTACATGTGCACAATGAGAAGGAGGCTTATGAAAGGGCAATTAGGTGACGTGACGGGCACAGGTGGTAGACTAATGTAAGTGTTATTTGTCTTTGTGTGTACACAGGCCAATCACCATGGTACCCGGGCTTAAACAAGCATAGAATTCTGACATAAAAGGCCACAACTAACTTCTCATAATCTGAATGTCCCCGCATGAAACTACACCTGCATGTGGCCTCTCAGGCTCCAGCTCCCGAAACACAGCCTTCGAGTCTTCCCATGTGGAGAAACCAACCAGAGGCTGGGTGTCTAAACAGGAGCCCGGTTTCCTGAGACTGCACCAGGGACTGAGGAACTCAGCATACAGTTAGTTGGCTTCCGGGGCAACCTTCCTGGCTCCACCCAGGGTCCAAACAAGCCCATAACGACTTTGACAACAAAACAGCCAAACACAAGCCTCACTTTCATGGCCCATACCCAGGGCTGTTGCATACTGTTGAGCAAGCCAAGCAGTGTTAAAAGGGCTCTGCCGCCGGTAAGAAGATTAATAAGGGACAGAGGATGAGGATAAACCATTACAGACTGAAATCCCCCAAAATACTAAGGCTATTTGGCGATCAGGATAATTTTAGAATACATTAAACCCAGATCCCTGAAATAAGTGTACCTGAGTTTCTGGATGATTAAATCTCAAAGGTCGAACAGTTTCTGACAGAGTCAAGGAGACTGAAGAAAAGAGGACACTCTTTCACAACAGCAGGAAAGCAGCTGCTTGTCACAACGTTACACTGCCGAGGAGGCGTAGTTCCTGCTTCACGAGAAACTCCAGGCGCATCTGAAGCACTGACTGTGCTGCTAGCGCCCAGCTTTCTCCCGGCTCTTTCATTGTTCCTCTTCCGGCCTCCTTCGCGCCCCCAGGAAATATTTTCGTTCCTCGGGCAAGGCCCTAAGAAGAGCCCGGACGTGAGGAAGACAAGCTTCTGGTCCCTGTGCTCTGGTGGTCTTAGTGCAGCGGCAGTAGAACATGTGTGCATGCGCAGCAGTACCCCAGAGTTACTGCGCAGAAGTCCAGCAGCACCCTAAGGAAAAAAGGGTCCCTTCCAACAGGGCTGAGGACGGAAGTCTCCTGCAAAAGAGCGGTCCCTGAAACTAACCTTTCAGAACAGTTACCACGGCAGCAGGTGGAGGCGCTGGAGGCTCCCTGTGGAGCAGGTGGTACTCATGGCACTGGCCCAGAGGTCACGGAGTGCAGGGCGTGCCCAGGAGCAGTGCGCTCACATCCAGACAGCGTGGGGGGCGCCAAGGATAAGAAGGAGATGCTCCGAGGATGAGCACTGGGAAGCTGGGCTGCGATATACTGTTGACAACTCAAATGACAAACTAAGAAAGCTGAACATTCTTTTGAGTCCACAGGGAGACATCCGTTGTTATAACATTTATTTTCTATTAAACTTTGAGCAGAAAATGAGACGACCAGAGCTGGAACTTAAAAGAAGCTTTATCCAGGGAGGAGTCTTCTCTCACTAGAGACAGTGAGAATAAGGAGCCACAGAGCAAATCACAGGCAAGAAGCAGTGGACGGCAGCCACTGGGGTTGGGAATGGGAAGCTGAGGTTGCATGCCAGCAGAGCGAGATGTGAGAAGGAAAAAGAAGCTGCGACCCTAAGGGTGGGAGAGGAGAGACAGACGTGCCAAATGAAGCAGAAAGGAGACACACGACTTTTACTTTCACACATGCAGTGTACAGTGCTGGTAGAATGCGCAGGAGAAGACGCTCATCTAGAAAGCGAGACAGCACAGATACGACAGGTCAAACTGAAGAAGACCTTCCAAGTCCTGCAGGCCTGGGGTCAAGCCCTGGTTCCACCTCTTTACGTGACATGGAACCATTTAGCAACCCTCCTCGCTCTCTACTATCTCATCTGTAAAATGGGGTGAGAGCAACACTGTCTTTCCCACATTGCCGTGAAGATTAATGAAGGATGATGCATGCGGAACCTGATACACACTAGGCCTTCAGTGAGTACTATCCACCGTCCCTTTGCCAATGAGCCTTTGTTTCAATGATACCAAAGTTGTCCGTGGCTCCTCTGCAGCCTGGGGTCATCTTAGGGGATTGCTAGGTAACCCAGTTCCCTTACTCTGCTGCCTGGGATCCTGCCACCCTGGTTCTTGTCTGATGCACCCACCTTAGGAGCTCTTAATTCTTTCTTCTAACATACTTGGCCCTTGATAAATGCCATGTCCCCCAACTTTGCCTTCTATCATAGATCCTAACCCAGAATTCCCCATCCACAGCTTTCTGTATCCTGGTGGGAAGATCATTTTGTATCTGAGGTCAAAATGAGGGGAAGCAAATCCACATCTCAACCAACAGGGCCTGACTTTGAGTTTTAGACAATATATTTCCTTACTATAAAAGTTGTAAAACATTGGGATAATGTTACAGTTTACTACCCGTCCTTTGTGCTCCCCTAGCTCTTTGTCTCCCTCTTTATGACAAAATTTATCACACTATGTTGTAGTAGGTTGTTGATGTGACTGCCCCCCTGCAGGGCCGTGTGCCCCTTCAGGGCAGGGACCAAACCTTACTCGTCTGTTTGCCCAAGCCTACCATAGGTGTTCGATAAATATTGAAGGCAAGTTAACAACACCTTACATCTGTGTCATTCCTCATGTTTTGCAAAGGCCGCTGAGGGAGACAGAGGAATCCGGCTCCAGATTGCTGAGCTATAATTTTTCTCCTGTTCAGTGCACCTTGAGTAAGTACAGCCATCAAAGTGGGAAGGAATAACAGGACCACATACCAGTTTCAAAAAAGCAGCAGCTCCCAGACTTCGAAGTCCCACAAGCTCATTTGTAAAACAGGCATTTAATTGGGGGTAGCAATATGGAGTTCCCAACCACGTATTCTGCCAATTAGATACATTAAAGAAAAAATGCCATCAACTGTTGTTCTCTTTATTTCACTAAGGGAAGATTTTAAGGCCCCCGGGCCCCTAAAAGAGAAGTAGCATAAACAGGAGGCCAAAATAAAGGAAAACCACCTAACTCGACACACTGCGCTCTACGAAAACCCAGGACAAGAGTCTGGGTTTTTCTGTGTCCCCAAGTGCAGCAGAATGGCCCTGGTGCCGGGCAAGTGTGAGGACCATGCCTAGAGCAGCATTCCTCAGACCGTAGGATTCTTGGGGGTCTGAAGTGATTCTGTGAGAACTTTGTATCATGGTGAAACATACACAATATAAACTTCACCGTTTTAACCCTCCCTGTCTTGGTACAGGGACTGAATCCAGGACTCCCCGCGTGCTAGGCAAACACCTTAGCACTGTGCTACAACCACAGCCCCATGTTAACCACACCTGCAGTGCACAGTTCAGCCCAGTCTATTCGGATTATTGTCTGACCCTCACCACTATCCACTCCCAGATCCTCATCCCCTACTGAAACTCAGTCTCTATCACGTACTTACTGCCCTGCACATCTCCTCCATCTCTGGAAACCAACGTCCTACTTTCTCTATGGCTTTGACTACCTGGGTACTTTCATCAGTGGAATAGCACAGTATCTGTCCTTTTGTGCCCAGCTCATTTTTGCACTGTGCGTGACGTCTTCAGGGACCGTCCGAGCCCTGGCGGGGTCAACACCACCTGTGTAGACTGGATACTGTTCCGCTGTATGGACGGACCACACTTTGCTTTGCTTGCTCACTCCTCTAGCAGTGGACATGGAGGCTGTATCCATCTTGTGGCTGCTGTGCTCCATTAAAAGTGCTCGTCTTCCCATGGTAATGACCTCCAGTGTACAATAGCAAATTCTGAAGCCCCTGGCCATCTTTACACCTGAGGCCCGCTCGGAGATGATGGCACCGCTTCTGCCTCCTGTCACACAGGCTGCACACGTCCTGTCTCTTGGCGCTTCACATTAAACACTGGAGGAGCAGTCACCGCCCTGCACGCGGTTAGACAGGTGTGCGGTGCTCAGAGAGAACCTCTGCCCCAGCAGTCTGTGCTCTGCCTACAGTGTGAGCTGGCATGCTGCCTGATGCATTTCTGCACACCATTATTTTCAACCAATCATTAGTGGGAGAGTAATAGCAAAAAACTCATATGAATACGTGTAGTCCCCATTCCACAGTCACTGATGCAGGTGCCCATCTGACGCAGACTTCAGTGGCTCGCCATGCTGACCTTCCCTCTAGCGGTTCCCACAATGAGCCATGCCTCACTCAAGGGACATTCGGAAATTTGATCTTCACCAGTGCTTGCCTTTACTATGAGATCTGATAGTCTTAAGTCAGCAACAGGGCCTTGAAGGTATTGCTCTTTCTCACGCAACTCACTTGCATGCACAAAACACAGTGCGTATGTTTGTGTATATATATGTGTGTGTATATACATTATACACAGAACACTATATATAATATATAAAGACATAGTATTTGTGTATATATATATATACATATATATATATATACACAAATAAAAAGCATAGAAGTGAGAGAGCAAAATAGAAGAGGAAGGAGGAAGAAGTTCAAATACTTCTCCAAATTACATAGTCCACTGTTGCAAAAATAGTTTATATTTGCATACATATTTTATTTTGGGTATCATTACATATGCTGATTTTTTTCATTTATACCACTAGTACCTCAGTTCACTGAAAAGAAAGTTTTGTGTTATTATCTGTTTCTTCTTGGTAAGAATCTTTTTGGTCTCTGTAACTACTTTAAAGATAAAATATATTAACTTATTATTCCCTTATTATTTTGTTGAAATTTTCCTTTATTTTCTCATAAAATAAAAAAAACATATAAATTATATATACATCTAGATCTCAAATGTATGTTTCTACTATTAATCAGTGATTAAGGCTTTAGCAAAACAATCCCTTCCACTCAACGCAATTTATATTGTTAGTCTGAATAATATTGGGTTTGTAAGCATACAGAAGGGCCATCAGAATTTGTATGGACCCGAACTAACGGTCACCACCAGAACGCAAAGGCCCACCCCATCCTCATGTCAGCACCTGCACTTCAAGGATAGAAAGCAAAGGGCAGGTCCAGCTAATTACACGTCCCTAAACAGAGCTCGCAAACGCCATGGCCACAAAGCGACCGCCAAGAGCCAGCCAGCAGCCCACAAGCAGTGTACCAAAAGGAACATCCCAGGGGAGGCCAGGTGCACAGCTCTGAGCTCACTTTCTTTTCGAGCTGCGACCTCTACTGCAGCCTCAATGAATGACACCGCTCCCCTCGCCCTGGGAAGGGGAAGCTGCACTCTCCTGGGCTTCTGGGCCAGAGCGCAGCGCAGGTCCATCAGGCGCTCCCACTCACCGCATGGTCAGAGGCTGGCCCTGTGATCACTAGCACGATATGACCTTTTTTTATGCTGAGGTAAACACACCATCTGTCACCTCTGAAGCCTCGGCCTGGGAGTCGAGCACATCTGGAATCTGCCCATAAACGCAGTCATGAGGTGAATGTTTGGCAAGAAGACAGTAAGTGCCGCACCCCGGATTCCCATTTACTGACAAAGGCCACTCAGCAGCAGCAGCGCTGGCCTCTCTGCACATGGACACCTGGACGCCCCTTTCCAACTCTCCACTTAGAGAAGCCAAGGACAAAAACTTTGGAACACCTCAAAATACCTGTTAGCAAAATACTTGTTGCTATCTATGCCGCCTCCCAGGACGAATAGGAAAGGTCAAAGCAAGTCTCAGAAATGTTTGTCTGCAACATCAAGTACCAAAGTCACCTCACATGACAACCTCAGGCATATCTGGAGGTTCACACGTCACCTCCTATCCCTGAGGCCATAAGTCTCAGCATTTTAGGATGGGGATTTGAGTCATAAACCAAAATCCCAGAAACTCACAAGTACACCAGAAATGTTCAAAGTTGCAATTTTACCTAGAAAGGTAAGAATTCCAAGAAACAAAAAAGAAGAAAGAGACGCACAGATTGTTCTGTCCTGATGCTAGGCGAAGTCAGCTACTTTTCCTGGGAGGGTAGGAACGCCGTGCAAAATCCCACCTCACCACAGTGATCTCACTGGAACCTACGGAAATGAGCTTCCCACGTCTAAGGCTCAACATACGGGTCCTCTCTCATCCAAGTAACACAGCTAAGAGTGGCTCGGCGAATCTGCCTACAGACACAACTGTCCTGTTTGGAGAGCAGAAGACGACGACCCAGGAGGACGTGGTCACACACAACTAGCAGTCTCTTTTGTCTCGCACCCCAGCTCTGCTTAGGTGCGGGCTTCAATATTTCAGCAGTGCCTCCAGGTCCAGCTCCTGAAGTATGTGCCGGGACCTGGCAGCACAATGCAATCCTATCGCAAGCATCCCCGCACTCCTCACTTTACCTTGGAAACCAGTTTTGCTGACTGACGCTGCTCTCTTTCTAGGCTTATCGGCCTCTTCTCCTCTTCCGATGGGATCTGATCTCCTGCCGACATTCCTGCGCTTCGGCTGTCTGGCTGAGTGTATTTCCCTCCACCACTTAGCAAGCAGGTTTCTGCAGCCTGTGGATGGTGTTTGTTTGTTTCCAACATGAGGCCAGGTGCACCAGGCTTTCTGGGAAGTTTCTAGCTGTTTCAAGGAATTCCTAGTTTTTTCAGGGAATTAAGCTTCCGTTTTTTCAAAATGCTATCCCAAAGTTAACCTGTCATCAGCTGAATCTTAAAAACAATTCTGCCTTCCTAGAGAAAGGAGATAAAAAGAAAATTTTGTTGCTTACCATTGTATTTGAGAAGACTGAACAGAAAATAGAAACTTTCCAAATATTCTTCCTAGTTTTCATGTTTTTGCCCCAACTTTGCCCTATCAAAACAATGCCATTAGTTTCCATCAGAAACTTTATGTTACTATAAACTCTTTTCACTAACAACCATTAGAACTTCACTCTTAAAATCTAAACTAAGTGTAAGATAGTAGTCAGCTGCCCTACCGGAATGCATCTCTATTTTACTGTTTCCCTTTGGTTTTTACTTTTTTTATACATGGAATTTAATTACATACACGCATCTTCCTATGCACCTCCCTAAGCCAGCTTGACTTTATCGTCTTCCTCCAAGAAGTGGAACTCTGTATCCCATAAACAGGACTGGTAAGGGCATATCGCAGCCAACCTTTTCTTTGGCTGCCTTTCAAAAAATTGTTTCAAGCAAGATATGCTCTTGAACTGGAAAAAGGCATTACACATGATAACCTTAGAAAGCAGCTACTTGCTTTCCCCAACTAAAATCATTGCACAACACTGGGACTGCATGTGGAATGTGGTCTCTGATTACAGGCCAGGGGCGGGCCAACAAAATGGCTGAGCTGTAGTAAAATTCATTTCAATGTGACGTGACCACAGCAAAATGTTATACTGAATGTGACTATAAAACTCTTAAGTATATGATACTTATGAAAAGGGTAACAAAAACCATTTAATTCTATTAAAAAACAAATGATTCCAATTATTGTTCTTTAATCTCACAAACTGATTTTGCCCAGTAGTACTTGATATGGGAATTACTTTTTGTCTCCACTCCCTGGAACAATGATCATATTTGGAAGAAAGTAGCCTGTGCGATTGAATCATATCTTTTTCTCTAGGTGGAGCCAACTAGAACCATTAATCTGACACCATAACACCAGATTTACCCAAACAGTCCAATAAGATCCCAACCTTACTTTCCCCGACAACCAAATAAAATTTTCTTTTCTTTCACAATCTATACAAAGACATAAGCAAGCCCAGATTTGGGTCAAGATGCAAACATACAGCCCAGGCCTCAAGGGACCTGATCCACAGACTCATAATGTCTAATAAAACAGCCCCAAAGAGCACACACTTTCTTCATTTTGTTAGCAGTTTGCCCTTCCTTTTATGACAAGAAAGCCTACAAAGAATTTTGTGAGCTGAAGTTTTTAAAGATGACTGCAAGGCTGCCAGTCCAAGTTTCTCTAGAGTTAACCTACCACGACCTAGAGTTCTAGAGTTCAGTTACCAAGACCCAGGTGTCCACTCTGGGGGTCTAGGAGCGGTGGGTGGTGCTGACTGCTCCCTCCAGCCTTCCCACCGGCCCCAGAGGGAAGACAACGCTAAGATCAGCACTCCAAGGCGAGAGCCCCGCCAGCGAGGAACCGCTCCCTATTTCAACATTCAAACACAGCCCCAGAAAAGGTTCCCTCATGCTGAGCAGCAACTGGGGGTTCTCTGGTCACTACTTGACTAGGAGAAATCTCCTTGAATCAAAGGGACCACAAAGTGTAGGGCGACTTCCTGCCCTGCACCCTACGCTGTCAAGCATTGTTTCAGACTCACCCATCAGCACAAGCTCACCCAATTTCTAATAAAACCCTCCCTGACCTGGTCTGGTCTGGAGCACCTCATCTGCCATGCGAGCAATGGGAACCCTCCTCTTCTGCGGCTCTTGGAATTAGCTCGATAAGGCAGGTTCTTCTTTTATTCCATGTTCTCAGTTCATAGGACTCCAAGTACATAAAGTAGCTGGGATGAGCCCGGAGGCAGTGTCCAGGGTCACTGTTCCTTGTAACTCATTCACACAGGAGAGAAGCAGCTCGCTCCATGCTACAATGAATCTAGACAGAAAGAAAAATACCTTTATATCTCTTTCTCATCCTCCTCCACTGTGCTTGCCAAGCACAGAGCACTAACGGTATAGTTAGTGCAGTTACTTACTCCAGTGTTATTTTCCTCCTTCTATGGCTTCTGTGACTATTTCTAATCCAACTACAGTTTTACCCCATGATAAGAAACACCCCAAGCACAACGTGCACACAGTCAGAAGCACACTATAACTCCAAAGCTGAAAGTTTGTCAGAGCTGGAAGGTAAATTCAGAATTTTTATTTTAAAAAAATACAAATTGCCCCTCTGCCTCCCTTTAGGAAATTCAGTACCCAGTGATTCCCTATAAATAGTTGTCAATAAACACAACTGCTGCGAATGTATTCAGTAAATGTTAAGGTCAAAGGCCTTCACTGTTTATTGCCTTGTAAACTCAAAGACAAGTGAATTTATTGCTTGAATGAGTTTCAGGGTATTGGCCTTCATAAAAGTTCTGAATCCCAGGTACAAAACGCTCCATCAACTCACACCAAAGCTATTCTGCACGGGGCTCAGAGACCGCCCACCACCGGATTCATAATTCAAACCCGTCTCGCAAAGTGTATTGTTTGCCATGTTGCAGGAATTCCCATGGATTAGTGCTGCACTGTGCCTGTCAATATTACAAGGACTTGCTTCAGCTCAACTATAAATTGCTGCCGCTTCTTAAGCAAGGTCGCATATTAGCTTCCCAAGGCGAACTCTCCAAAACAGAACTAAAAAGGTATTAGGGAAGGAAGACTTTAGAGTTGTCCCCTAGTCTTTGCATAAGGAGAATATCTATAATCTCGACACACAATTTGTCAAATTTCAAAGGACAACTTTCATATCAGATTGTATAGGGGTAGGTGGACTACTTGGGGTAAATTTTTGTACTATATGAAACTTATTTTTTATTATCTTTTGAAATGTCATCTGGCAGCTTTACACAAAAGTTTATCTAGTAGAAGAACAGCAAAGTTCGTAAGATGATTATTGAACATAATTACCTTTAGAAATTTCTTGACTTGAGAGAAGTTCAAACGTATACCTTAAAAATTATATATTAATTTTCATGTTAAATCGGTCTACGCTAACATTTATCTTATCACATGGCTATTTTAAAGTTAAACTTATTTCTATAAATAACGCTCAACTCTGAGCTCAAGAAGTATTGAGTCTTGCTGTCTTGGGTGAGACTAAATCCAATATAGTATACAAAGTTATAATAGTAATATCAGGAATGGAACACCCACTGTGAAGTTTGAGATAAAACATCAAACTCAAATCACTGATGGTAAAAATAGAATTACCTAAACTTCTCATATTCTTCCCGCCTTGATGGCTATAGTGTCAAAGAATGTTGCTGAAAGCTCTCCTGGTAGACCCGAATTAAAATGACTACCTTCCAACTATCAAAATACAGAGTATTTTACAGTGTAACACAGGCATTATTCTCCTTTTAAAATGTTGGGATTATGTCACTTTTTTAAACATAGAACAGAGAAGAGTGGAATTCTTAATCTTAGTTCTCTCAGGTGACATGGTCCATTACATCACTATAGTGCTTAACAAATTTTCCTCATCCAAACAACTGTCAAACCACTCTAATTTTCTCCAAAGCACAATCATAATCGGGAATTCCTCTGACACACACCATCCTTTGTGATAAACGCACCCTTTCAGAAGCATTTATTAGGCATCTACTCCACATTACTACACAACTGAGTCAGGAACACAGATCTCAAGGAACAGAGAGACCACACAAACAATCCCCATGCAGCCCAGCAACACAGGACCATAGGGACCTGGGAGAGTGCAGAAGAAAAGGCAGAGCATGACGTGAGGCCTCTGTCTGCGCATCTACTCAAATTCTACTCCTATTACTCTTTTAAAAGTTGTATGTATTGGGTATTTATTCCAGAGATATGAAAATGCATTCACACAAAACCACACACATGTGTGCATACCAATTTTAGCCATAAGAGCTAAGAACTGAAAACAATCCAGATGCCTTTCATGGATATGTGATCAAATCATGGGAGATCAGCATCATGGAATGCAAATAAGCAATAAACAGGAACAAGCTATTAATATGTACAACCACTTGGGTGAATATCCAGGGAATAATGCTGAGTGAGACGCAGCCAGTCTGAAAGTTATATACTATACGATCCCATCTACGCAATACTTTTGGACTGGCTAAAACTTTAGAAATGCAGGGAAGATCAGCAGTTGCCAAGGGCAAGAGGGAAGGGATGTGGTTATAAAAGAGCAAGGGAAGGGTCTTTGATATGGATCAACTTCTTGGTGTCCTGAAGGTGATGGCAGAGACATGGACCTACATACATGATTGTACGGATGCAAATACATGCACACAAATTAGTTCTAAAAATAAAAGGACACTGAATGAGATCATCAGGGGGCATCAATACCAATATCCTGATTACGATACTGTACTAGTTTTGCAAAGTGCTACCCTGGGGCTAACTGGGAAAAGGGGACATGGGTTGCTCTATAAATTGCTTATTACTGTTTATAAATCTCAAACTATCCCAGTAAAAGTGTCAGTTGAAGTTATTTTTTAGATTATAGGTGCCACTGCCTGCTTGGCAAGTGCAAGGTCCTGAGTTCAAGAATCTTGGCAATTTCAAGGTCCATAGTCTTTCAAGTGATCCCTGGTACAAAAAAAAAAAAAAAAAATTACATTAAAATTCTTTGGTGTAATAGATTATTAAAAGATGAGGGCTCAGTGTATGATCTTCACTGGCATCCACAATATTCACATAGAGAGGAAAGCACAGCCTGGGATCTACGCACTAAAAACCACATGGGCTAGGCTAGACTGCAGGATTCCAGCACCTTACACACCACAGACTTCCGGGCTCTCTAGATATCACTAGGAAATTCAACTTCAGTTTTTCTGAGCAGCTTCAGAGGGACCATTTGTCATTCTTAAATCTTCCTGTGGGGCACTGAGGAAGGTGAATTTAATTTTCAGCTCATTTTGATAGTCTTACAATTGATAAAAGAATCTTCTTTAACTAATGTACTACCTGATACATTCAGTTGTCCAAATGACACTACAATGAAGATGTCATCGACCAAACTTAAGAGACCTGCAGCTAGAAATATTATCGGGGGCCAGGGAAATAGCTCAGTGGTTCCGGCGCGTGTCTTGCAAGCGCAGGGGCCCGGGTTCGATCCCTGGTAACCACATAACAATACTGGGCGTGGAGACTCACCCCAGCAGCAACTAGTACCACATACCACAGTGCCGGGCGTGGTGGCTCACGCCTGTTAATCCCAACACTCGGGAGGCAGAGGCAGGAGGATTGCTGTGATGTGAGCGTGAGGCTGAGCTCAGGGCCAGCCTGAACCACAAAGCGAGACCCTGTCTCAAAATACCTAAAAAAAAAAAAAATTGTATATATATATATATATATATATATATAATCAGAGGCTAAAAACACAGAAGGGATTAGGAGGGTTGGAGGTAGCTGAAACCTCCCTTCCTTCCAGGTCCACAAGGAAGCTGAGCTCCAGACCACGGTCTGACACCAGCAAAGGTCTTCTCTCTTGTGCCTTTAGGCTTTTTGGGATCTAGGGCACTCTTGATAAAGATGGACCGCACGATCAAGGCAGTGATTGTACCTTTCAGCACAGGTGGAAAGGTATTTCAGATAAGACAATTTCACATTTGAAAGTGATCCATAGTCTTTCAAGTAAAAGACATTTCTACAGAAACATTCTCTAGGATAAAGCCCCGAAGAAGCAGAAAGGTTTTTTTTATTAATTGTTCATGGTGAGTCCATGAAAATCAATGCTGTGCTGATCAATTATTGACAACAAAAGAGGAGTGTTTGTCTATGAACTGATGGAGGAAGGAAGGACAGAAACATTCCCAGCCCAGCCCGTGAGGGCAACAGCCTTTGTTTCTCAGCAGTGTGGATCACGAAGGAAGAAAGCACAATTTGACACCAGAAGTTGATTAAGTGACTTCGGGAGCCTCACACAATCTGATCTTGTTTTCTGAGCACCCAAGTGCTCAGAAATTCCACCCAAGTGGAATTCATGATCCTTCCTTTACCAAATTTACCAGACCACTCTAAGGATCCAGTAAGAAAAGACACACAGTGGCTTAAAAAATTTAAGGCACTCTGCAAAGAGAAGGGATTATTGCTAATAGTCCAAAGAAGAAGAAATATTTATTATTAAAAAGTGAACAGAGACACTCCCTAGCTTAAATCCTGAAGTGTGACTCTAAATCAAAATGCTACCTGCATATCTGTGGATAAGGTGAAAATATCCAGAAAGAATACTAAATCATTGAACTAAGTGTTTTTGGGAATCCACAATTTACCTGGACTCCTACAAGGTTCAAAAGGTGATGGGAGATGTATAGAATAATAAAGCGACTTGATCTACTAAAAGTTAATACTCAGTGAATTTCTCAAAGGCTAACTTGATATTTCATTGATCAGCTTGTGAGTTTTTAATCTATCTCAAAGGTCCACCAACTACTTTGATTGCACTGTACTGCACTGTTTTTGTTTGGTTGGTTGACTGGGGTTTTTTGTTTTGCTTTGTTTTGTTTTACATTATGCTCTCAGATTGTGAGGACTGAAGCTCCCCTTTTATAGCTGAGAATGTGGAGAGCAAAGGAAATGAATGCTCACTACTTTAATCACAACAGGCTAATTTCATTTCACCAAACCAAACACTTCCGTTTAATAAAACACTCAACAGGGATGGTACAACCATGAGCTTCCCACAATCTTTGCCCGATCCAGAAAAAAAAAAAAGGTATGGACAAAAGTATTTCTCTTGGCTCTGTGTGGATTCCTTGCAAACTCAGCCCAACATCTTGGACAAACAGTGATAAGGCAACACTGCCGTCCAGTGGCAACTGTGTTTTAAGACCCCAAAACTGCCCCACATACACCGTATTTCAATAAGGCAAGGTCTGTTTGCCCTCAGGCTCAAGGAAGCACCAAGAGATTAGTTTCAAAGCTTTGGTGGAGACACTAATTAAAATTCCTCATATTAGTAATGTTCTTGCTTAGCACTGCTGAAACAATTCTGAGCATCCACCTCCCTTCTGCAGGTGGGAATCCTAGTGTGGCAATTATGTAGTCCAACAACGTCACAGGAGAACTGACACAGAAGAATCTGAACCTCACTGGCCTGAAGTAACCCTCTATTGAGTCGTCAAAGGCACACTTAGTAGCCAATGGTGCTGGACAAAAGGAAAGCAAAGTTATGTTTTACAAGCCAGTTGTTCAAAGGAGCTTATGAACTCAGGAAGTGTCCAGGGTTTTCCCCTGATTAAACCAATCCACACATTCCTTTCTTTTACTGCTCTTAAATTTTCTAACCCACTACATTAAGGATATCCAGGATCCTTCAGAACTATCACCGTGTTGCAGTTTTGGAAAGTCTGTGCTAAGGAGGAAATGTCATTTTCACCTGAAGTCTCCTGGTCCCCAAATCTCTAGTTTTCCCACCCTAGATCCTACGTTCCTGCTAGCCCACCTGGACCTGCTCAGTGAGTTGATGGGGTTATCTCAGTCTTGTCACCTCCCCTGTCTGTCTCATGGCAGGGCTTCTGTCTCTTGCAATTCACATCTCTGCTGCTAACATGCTTTCTTCCTGAGCTACTATACCTACATAAACATCTTTAGAATTTATGTTTCACAGGGACCTGAACTAATTATACCAGAAGAAGCTGCTGAGGTATCTCTAAAGAGGCTGCCTGGTTGGTGGTGGTTAGAATAGTGATCAGCGACAACACTGTAAAGGTCTCAGCTCTCTGAGAGTAACAAAGCACTTCTTGAGTTTTCTCGCTGATAATCCCAACATCCTTGAGAGAGAGTTGAGCAGCCTCATCCATCAACTGAAGGGGAATCTGGGGCATACAGATGGTTCATAAGTGTCTCATCATAAGGGAGTGGTTGAGATGCAATAAATCAATCTGCAGTGCATTATACACCCATTAAAATAAGGACTGGGATACACAATTACTAAGGTAGAAAGATGGCTACAATATATCATTAAGCACACAAAAAAGCAGGTCATCAGACTTAATGGATAATATGATATTTTAATAAATGTGTATTTTGTGCACATGCCCACACACACACCACCACCAATACAAAGCTACCACGCACAGACCAGTCTCCTTAGTCTCACACTTCCAAGCATCTATCCCCAAAGAAACAAAACAATTAAGGAAATCCAGCTCTTGGATTTTTAATCTTTTAGACGAGTTCCCTGGACCTAGTGGTATTTTGGTAAATGTTTATCAACTGGCTCTCCAGGGAGAGAAGCTCTGAGTCTTACGTCATTTTCAATTTCGTTTTCCCTCCTGCTTTAGTACTGGAAATTCAACCCAAGGCCTTCACACTGAACTATTCTGGTCCTTTTTTATTTTTGAGAGAAGGCCTCACTAATTCATAAACTGCTCAGGCTGGGACTCAATTTGTGACCTTCTTGCCTCAGTCTGCCAATTTATAACATATATAGTAGATTTATGTTCTCAATCAAATCAATTTCAAACCACCAAACAGGTGTCACCAGACATAGTGCTGGGAAAGCTGCTTTCACTGCTGCCCCAGCCACTCTGGGAAAGCGTGCAAGCCGCCTTCACAGTCCACTGCCTGGTCCACCTTCAGACTGCAGCCGAAGGCCCTCCTCCGTACTACACAGCAGAATGCATGTTCTCTTCTTTCTGTTAATCTAAACTTTCTCTCTCTCAACAAGGGCCATGTGTTTCCTGGTTATTTTTTCATTTTTTAAACTGAAAAGAAACCTGTCTTTGTTATTACCTCGACACAAAGAAGATCATAACAACTAGGACACAATAGCCAGACACCATAAGTAAATGTGAAATATTCAACTATATAAAAATAAAAACTATCACTGGGTACAAAGGCTTCCATAGCAAACTAGCAACAACAGACAAACTGGGGAAAAAAATGCATTCGTTTCTCAGAAATGATATCTACTCTCTCTAGTACATGACTGTCCAACTGACAACTTGATGAAAAAATCAGTAATGCCAAATTATTCAAAATAGTTTAAAAATAAAAAAAGAGCTCACTCTTAGGTATATTATTGATTCTTCCTCTCAGAATAGGAGAATGCAAAGTAAAATCTACAGAGGAATAAGATTTCGATAACTTGTCCACTGCTAAGGATTCAAAACCCTTGGACACTCTTTCTGTGACAGAGTTATAACAACAGTATAAAATGACACAAGCTCTACAAAGTGGGAGGCTTGTCTGAACAGTGACTCACAAAGATATTCATGTGCTAATCCCCCAAACCCATGAATATGATACTTTCCATGGCAAAAGGGGCTTTCTAGATGTGATTAAAGTTATGGGTCTAAAATGGGGAGAGCACCCTGCACCATCCAGGGGGCCCCCCCAGAATGTAACTACAGGGTCTGTGCAGTAGCATGAGTCACATTAGATGTGAGAGCTGAGGCACGGGTGAGAGGAAGAGATGCTTGAAGATGCTTCGTTGCTGATTCTGGAGACGGGGGAAGAGGCCACAGGCCAGGGAATGCAGGAGGCTCCAAGCAGCTGGAAAAGGCTAGAGAATGGATTCCAGAGAAGCACAGCCCTGATGATGTCTTGTTATTAGCACTTCTGTTCTCCAGCCATAAGATCAGAATTTCATGTTGTTCTAAATCACTGGATTTGTGATGTGTTATGGCAGCAGTAGGGCACGACAGCAGAGAGCACTTTGGTTGACTATATGCACACATATTTGTATTAATTTTGGCCCAACAAACTCCCTGTCCAGGAATTTAATCTAAGACATAGTCCCATACATACAAAGGGATAGGCACTCTGCTTTCTTATTTGTAGCAGCAATTGGAACCCACATAACTATCCATCAAAGGGAAGCTGATTTGTTTACAGTGACGCATGCAATGTTATGCAATCACCAAAAAAGGAATGAAAAGATTATTCCATGAAATGACAGTATCTCCAACATATCCTGAGTGACAAAAGGAAAGTGACTTTAGTGTACAAGTACAGTTTGTCTGGTGGAGTAACAACTGTGTAACAACAGGAAGAAGGGAAAACATGTTCACAAGTATCACTAGAAGAATAACTAACAAGTTAACAATATGTGTTGACTATGAGGAAGGGAAGTGGTCAGCTGGACAAGAGAAAGGAAAAAGAGATTCTCACCGAACACTTTTCAAGTTTTGTCCAAATGTAGGTACATCATGTGAATAGATTACTTCTTCAAAATGTAAATAAAAGACAAAAAGATTAAAATTAGAAAAGAATGAGAGTATATAACTTAGCGTAGGCCACACATCAAGCCAGGAAAGAGGCCACTGCAGTAGCAGGACTCAGCAGAACTCCAGTGCTCTGAAACTAATGGGGTGAATTCCAGGCATTTACTACAACCTAAGAAGCTCATAAGAGCACAGTTTTTCAGTCAGGTAGAATATGGGAAAAGATCTGTAGCGATCTCTAGAATACAGTTAACCTTACATTGTCTCCAAATGGAAATTTATATTTCCTGTAGGTCACGGGAAGAATTCTTCGGCAATCCCTTGAGATACTGTGTCCAAATGCGGGAACTCTGTAAGTTTATCAGATTCAACCAATGAAACTATAGGATTACCAATTAAACTTGAATTTTGTACACACAACAAATACTATAAGTTCGCTGTAGCCACTGGTTCCAAGTCTATCTTCAGATTCAACCAAACCATGCTCAAGATATTTGAAAAAATTTGCATCTGTACTGAATATATGCATAGTTTTTAATCACTATTCCCTAAACATTTAAGCAGAACAACTATTTACACAGCATACACATTGCATTAGGTATCTAGAGGTTGTTTAAAATATACAATAGGATAAACATAGGATATATTCAAACTGTATTCCATTGTACATTAAAGGACTTGAGCAATCAATGATTTTGGTATTTTTAGGGGTCCTAGAACCAATGCCCCTTCAATATAGAGGGATGACTGTGATTAAAATTATGCTTAAAAATATTTTAAGTATTTGCCACTGTTTATATAAAATGCGGTCTTAACCAGGAGTCAATGATATTTGGCAATTCTAAATCTTGAGCACTCCCATAATAGAGCAGATGGGCGCCAGCAGGTGAGGACATGGGTGTGGCCACCACATCACAGGACCACTGCTCTCTGTTAAGACTATGGACACATCCTTCTGACAGGAAGGAACAGAGCTAAGGATTGCGTGGTAAGGAAGGTTCGCCGTATCCACTGGTGCCTGCCTTAGCTAGGCACTGTCACTGGCCAATGACAAAGCTATGTGGTCCAGGAAGAGTCACTGCTGGCCCTAGAATTTCTCCTAAAGGTAACATATGAAATATTCTGGAAGCTTGCAGTGGGGGGCAGGGAGTGTCGGGCAACCCAAAGAAATATTCCCTCAGCTCAGGTAATAAACGTATTCCTTTCCCCAAAATACCACTAAAGATGTTTTTTAAAATCTTTAAAATATAACAACAACAACAAAAAAAAAAAGCCTTTAAGCTGACCTCCTGCCAAAGTCCACATCAATTATACAGCTTCAGTCAGGCGGATGCCCGAGGAAGGGGGATAATGTTACACCCAGCTGGGCACTTTGTAGTTTGCACAAATGTAATATAAAGCGCAGCAGAGTTCGTCAAGTGTCTGTCTGGATTTTCAGTTTTCATTAGTGCTATAATTAAAACCACATTTTCAGCTCTATTACCTGTAACAAGAAAGGAATGAGGAATGAGGTTGTCAAGGTCAGGCTTTTCCAGCGATTTATACTGAGGATCTGCAGGCCACGAGTGGTTGGATTTGGTGTAAACCAGAGCGACCAGCCCAGTGTCGAGCACCGACCCATCCTGTGTGGCTGGAAAGGCACACTGATGAGGTCACTTCCTTGAGTGGCCGCTGGAGCATGACATCTACAAGGACAGGGCTGGTGGCCCTGGAAGCTGCCCAGGCCCCTAGAAAAGTCTCTCTTCCATGAAGACCCAGATGGCCTCATCGCCCCTACGGCAGCAGTCCTCAGAATGGCTTGCTGAGAACAAGAATCCCAATAATCCAAGGCCTGGCTATTCGCTCCCTTGATTTGAGATTGTCTAGGACAGAGCTGGCTGGGAAGTTGACTGTCAAAGTGTCCCCCAGGGGTCCCCCACAACCTGTGTTCCTCTCCCCAGGCTGCAGCCCCACACCCCACTTCTCACCGTCATGCTGGTCGAGGTCTCGCTCCTTCCTCTCCTCCACTCTGGCAAGCGTCTCGCTGCTTCTGTCTCATTCTCTCCCTGACACGGCAATGTCGCTCCCAACACGGAGACCAGTCTACACCAGCTCTTCCGGGGTAACATCCGGGACCTTTGTCGTGACCGCGGTCTCTCTGGCCCTTTCCTTCTCTACTGCACCTCACCGTCCACTTCCGCTTCTCCTGCCTTTGTAACCACCTGCACTTGGGGACTCTGAGCTTGATGCTTCCTCTGCCTGGACGTCTTCCTGACATCGTCATACTTACTCTTGGCTCCAAAGGTCTTTTTTATAGGGAAGGGTTCCCTGACCACCCGACTTCACAATCAGGCATCCCCCATTTCCACTCTTGCCTTTATTTTGCTCCATCATAGTCATCATCCGGTCTGCAATCTCTATTTTGCTTGTTTAATTTTCTTTAGATGACTGTCTCTCCCTGATTCCAAGGATGTAAACTCCTCAAGAGATCTTTGACTTTTTGCTTTATGGGGTGTGTGTGTGTGTGTGTGTGTGTGTGTGTGTTGCTTTAATACTTAGAGCTTGGCACCCAAGAAACACCCAGCAAGCATCGAATGAAGGGATGAATGAATGAGTGAATGCAATCCAGATGCCTCAGGCCAGCTCCAAGTGGCCCCTCTTTGGGTGAATAGGCCCCTGCCTCCCCCTTAGCAAGAACATACAGGAACTGACTATTCACACACCCTCTATGCCAAGTGCACCAAGTGTATACCTGGCTGGTGTGTTCTCCAGGCAAACCTCAAGGTGGCTGAGACACATCCTTCCCCAACAGGGTCACTCTTGGAGAGTTGATGGGAAGCACCTGCCCCTAGGTGGGAACTGGCTTCCTCAGCTCGTGGAAGGAAAGTGTACCCCCCAGGAGTGGTGGCCTCCTCAAACTCAGGCCCAAAGCCTGGGCAAGCTGGACCAGCCCAAGCACCCCTCTTTGACAGCTAATTTTATGGTCTCCTTGGCTTGGCCACAGATCCAAGATACATGATCAAATGTACCCTGGATATTCCTCTAAGGGTGTTTTTGAATAAAATTAGCACTTAAATTAGTGTGTTTTGAGTAAAGTCAATTGTCCTGGGGACTGTGGTGAACCAGCCTGTGCTGAACAAGGAGGAATTCTGTAACCAGGGGTCTTCGCACAGAACACCAGCTCTGCCCCAGGTCTGCAGCCTGCGGGGCTCCCCTGAGGTTCTTGGTTTGCTGGCATCCAGATCAGAGGAGCCAGTTTCTTAAAAGGAGTCTCCTTCTGTACACACTTTCTGTTTCTCTAGAGAAGCCTGCCTCCTACACAAGTCGACGTATGCACAGGTGCTTTTCCAGGGCCAGCAGCCTGCAGGGCCTTAGCCTCTCTCGAGGGCCACCTGTGCTGGGAGCGTGAGGTGCTGCCAGGGACAAGGGTTCTTCCTTCCACCAATGCACCAATACCACAGCCCCTGGCTTCCAGAACTCCTTGAGGGTCACTTCTTAAGCTGAAGTGACAAACCCCTTCTCAGTGGGGACTGAATCTCATCTAACAGATACACACATTTAGCACACAAACCTCAGGGAGATGCTCATCCCAGCCATCACAGCTGAAGTGCTGGCAACTGATCAAAGACTGTTTCCAGTGCCGCCGTGAGCCGTCTTCTTGGCAGCACTAGTGTGAATTCAGAGGCTGCGAGCTGAATCAGTCACGCATCACCTCAAGTCTGAGAGGCTGCAGAGAAGCAGGGTAGTATCGCCATGGACCCTGGGAGTCCTGCCTTCCCAGACTCCAGTCCCCACTCTGCCAGAAACTAGTTGTGTACAACATACCTGCTCCTTGAACCTCAGTAGCTCATCTTTGGGCCGGATGGAATAACAGTGCTCACCTCACAGAGCCATCGTAGACTGTGGGCAGCACCCTGAGAGCAGCCCACCTGTCAGGGCCCAGCCGCATGAGTGCAGCCTGTATGGATGCCTCACGGCCCCGGCCTCATGGCCCCGGCCCCTTCAAGAGGCTGTCAGAGCCATGCAGTGATCCACCGAATGTGATTCAATCAATCAGTCATGTGGGTCACGAATGGAGAATAGAAAACACTCGGGGAAGACAAGCTGAGCTCAGTACAATTCAGGCAGACAAATGTGAGGAGACGTACAAGTACTGCTAGAGGGAGAGAACAGATGCATAGATTCATCCGGGGCAGCAAAGAAACCAAAAAGGGAGCAATGAAGAGGTAAGTCATCAAGACAACAAGCAGATTCGTGGGTACCAGGAGCTGGGGAGCCGCCGCTTTCTGGTTTCTTCAGGGGTGCTGGAAATATTTGGAGCCTGGTAATGGTGGTGGCTTACGGGGCTGTGAACACAGTATCGACCATTGGGTTGGACATGTAAGTGATGAATTTCATGTTCTATAAAATCTTGCTGTGTGAATTATACCATAATTTAAAGTTCTTCTTTTAACATTAGCTTAGTGGTTCTAGCACCTGCCTTGCAAGCTCAAGGTCTCAAGTTGGATCCCTAGTACCAAAAAAAAAAACCCTCTGATGGCTCAAAGAGGGGCCTCTTTGAGATACGGTAGATGAAACTCCTCTCTTCTCCAGCAAGGCTGAGGACTGAGAAATGGGAAGAAGCCCACCACTGGGAGACGCACAGGGATGTCACCAAGCAGACAGAAGAGTGAATGTGGGAGAAGTCGGTGCCCTGTCCCAGGTCACCCTGAGGCAGTCTGAAGGGGGAAGAAGCTGGATGCCACGAGGCCTGCGCAGGCACAGGAGGAAGGAAAACCTCATCCCAAAGGAGGAGGAGAAGCACTGAAGGCTGTGTGCAAAGATGCCCCGCTCCACTGGCCGGTATCAAAAAGTCGCCCCCAGCTCCTGGCACACGAAGCATCGGTTCCCAAGGAGGCAGGACCGACACAAAGCATATGTTAAGACAGGAGGGCTTTCCCGCTTTTAACAGGACTGTAACCAGAGGATGTGCAGTAAAAGACGAGCTTATTCTTAAGGGAAACAGTTTTTTTAAAAAGGTAAAGGGCAACAATATGGATTTATCCGCCCTTCAAAAAGGCACCTGATTTCCTTCCTATGAAATTCAGGTTAATAAAAGGATGTCAGCACCACTGGGCTCCTTTTCTTAGGGAGGCTGCCTATACTATTATCAAGACAAGACCGCCCTCTAGAGGCGTAAATGCAGATTGCACCTGATGTTTGCTCGAACCCCAGAACAATGTAATGGGTACTACTAGTAAGATTTAAAAATTACCACCCATTGAGCCTGTGCCATCAAGGCAAGCTAGTTCTCCTGACGTCTTTCTGTAAACCTGAGGAAAATGTAAAAAAGTAATGAAATTGGAAGCTTTTTTGGACAACTGTAATACGAACACAGATTGATCTATCTGTCCCTTGAGATACTCTCCCTCTGTGGAGATCTATGCACGAGTGTGTGTGTGTATGTGTGCACGTGCACACACAAGCCTGTACCTAAACATATGTATACTCACTGCTAATCAATATTCTACCTCGTTATGTAATGCCAAGGAGAAATCTTGCTCAAGTGATCATCTCATATTCATTTAAATAGTTGGTATCAACTCAGGGAAAAGGGTTTGAAATGTATAAGCATCTGTTATCTTACCACGGAGCTAAGTGCGTGCATTCTCACTGGTCCTGGACGTGGCAGGGGAAGGTGGGAAAGAACTAGAAACCTGCTGCTGAGTGATGATTTGGATACATTTGGAAAAGAAACGGACATTTGAGGAACGGCCTTGAACAAAAGCAAGGTGGGACAAGGATTGGAAACATGAAAATCTGGTGGGAGGTGACAAAGGAGGAATTTTATTTTATTTTATTTTATTTTTAGCTTTTTTGAGACAGGGTCTCGCTTTGTGGTTCAGGCTGGCCCTGAGCTCAGCCTCAAACTCATATCACAGCAATCCTCCTGCCTCTGCCTCCCGAGTGCTGGGATGACAGGCGTGAGCCACCACGCCCGGCACTGTGGTGTGTGGTACTGGTTGCTGCTGGGGTGAGTCTCCATGCCCAGTATTGTATGTGGTTACTGGGGATGGAACTCAGGTCCTTGCGCTTGCAAGACAGGCGCCGGAACCACTGAGCTAAGTCCTCGGCCCAAGGAGGGACTTTTAAAAGGACCGCCCACGTCTCCACTGTAGAAGAACCAAGAAAAAGCTACTGGTCCCAGAGGCCTGCGCCGCCGGCCAGGGCTAAGCACTGGACGATGGGGAGCACGAATGCCCGGAAGGGTTTTAATGCTCCCTCGCATGCAGTGGGTTCCTGGTCCCTTGTTCTTGTATTCAGAAAGACGAGCATTCAATATGTATTCAGAAAGAAACAAGAAAAGGGAGAAACAGTGGGCACCTAAATTTCAATGTGTGGTCAAAATAGCCCCCCTCCTTTAAAATGTGCAGGAGGGGAAATGTCTCCAAGGAGGCCCAGGGAGGGAGGAAGAAAAGGGTCTATCCTGTCACCCGATTCTACTGGTTCATACGGCCACTAGAAATGAAATTTGTCCACTAGCCAAAATACAGTGCCGTGCCCTCCGTCCTCTACGCAGATGTCAGTGGCAGCCCGTCTTCTGAGTTTATTTTGCTTCCCTCGGTGCAGGTGGGAATCCACGCCCCCCACTCATCACCTTGCCTCCCATTGCTTCAGCCAGGAATAAAGTCCTAACTCAGCCAGCTGCTCAGGGCTCCCCAGTAGGACAAGCCAGCGCGGACACCTCACACACCCCTCGCACTGCTGCCGCTGTCCAGGGAGACTGGAGGACAAATCAGAGAAGCGCGTACAGCACAGCACCGTATCCTCCGTGGTTCCTATTTCTCCACTTTGTCTTTCATTATCCTACTCTTAGGAAGCTGGACCATTTGGAGCTTACACATCAATGCCAGGCTGGTCAGGGCTTCCCAAAGTGTCTTAGTTACCTTTTCTCATCGTTGAGACAAATGATGAGAAAACACACAGCACTCAATATTGGAAAAGGAGAGGTTTATTGTAACTCACAGTGTGTGGAGTTTTCAGTTCACAGTCAGCTGACTCCAGAGCAGGGAGGCCAGCAGAGGCGCATCACAGAGGAAAGACGGCCCGTAACATCACAGAGGAAAGACGGCCCATGACATCACAGAGGAAAGACAGCCCATGACATCACAGAGGAAAGACAGCCTATGACATCACAGAGGAAAGATGGCCCATGACATCACAGAGGAAAGAAGGCCCATGACATCACAGAGGAAAGACAGCCTATGACATCACAGAGGAAAGACGGTCCCTCACATCACAGAGGAAAGACGGCCCATGACATCACAGAGGAAAGACAGCCCATGACATCACAGAGGAAAGACGGTCCATCACATCACAGAGGAAAGGCAGTCCATGACATCACAGAGGAAACATGGTCCATGACAAGGCTGGGCAGGCAGCAAGCAGCAAGCCGCAGGTTTTTTTCCGCCCTATTATATCGTGTCCAGGCAGCACTCACACTCAGGGTGGTGCAACCTTAATCCTACTCACAACTATGCCAAATGAATCAGTGGACCAATTTAGGACTCACATATTCTTTTTTTTCATTGAAATCTTTATTGGTACATTACATATACACATCATGATTGCACTCAACAATGAGAATTTGTACCAGTATATGACACAACTTAATTCTCATTTTTTCCCATGGCCCTACCCACCCTGCCACCCCCACCCCCTATATACATAAACTTTGTTTCCTTTCTTTTTTGTTATAATCTCATTATTTTGTCCCCCTTCACCCTATTTTGCTTTGAGAATTTTCTATTTCACAATATATAACATACAATTCTAGAACTCATTTACATTTTTATTTTCTCATACCAGAGAAAAGATGCAATATTTTCCTATCTGTGACCTATTTATTTCACTTAAGAGGATATCCTCAAGCTATGTCCATTTAAGTATAAATGATTCAAACGTGTCATTTTTTATGGCAGAGTAATACTCCATTCTGTAGAAGAACCACACCTTTCTTATTTAGTCTCCAGTTGATGGACATTTGGGTTGTTTACAAGATTTAGCAATCACAAACTGAGCTGCTATAAACATGGGTGCACATATGTCACTGTGAATGAGTCTTTTAATTATTTTGTGTATATACCTAGCAGAGCGATGGCTGGATCAAATGGGACCTCCAATCCTAGATTTTGAGGAATTTCCAAACTGATCTCCACAGGGGTTGTACGAGTCTACAGTCCCACCAACAGTGGAGAAGGGTTCCTTCTTCTCCGCAGCCTTGCCAACATTTGTTGCTGGCTAATTCTGAAATGGCAGCCATTCTTTGAGGACTACACATTCTTAAGCCCAGCATCACACTGTAAATTCAGCTACCTCTGAAAGGTCCCACCTGTGACCACACAAGGGTTTGGGAGGACATCTAGATACAAGTCATAACACCAAGCAATCTAAAAGAAAACCATAGCTAGTGAACAGATGGAGCTTGTGAAGGATTGCTAAGAAATAACGTATGGATCCTCTCCTGCTAAGAGCAGCCACCACAGCCTCTGGAATGGGATTTTTGTGTGATGTTTGCTTTCATCGGAGCTGAGGGAGCCTGCAGAGCCCCACTGGGTACTTCAGTACCCAGCTCATGGTCTCCCAGGACAACCAGCAGCCATGGGCACTGTGGAACGTGTCTATACCCAAAAGTCTACAGAATAAAATGACTTCTAAGTACTTCCCTATCCTAATGTAGTCACAAGTGACGTTAGCATGGCAGAAAAGCAAGAGTATTTTGGAAACAGCACTTAAACACACACACACACACACACACACACACACACACACACACAGAGAGAGAGAACCATCATAACAGGAAGAACCATCAAATTCCGCAAGGTGTCATCCAAAAGCGATGAATGCCATCTTAGCATAATTCCTAAACCAAGCTCCTGTGCATGGGAGACTCCAGGGGTTTCCTAGAGAAAACCTGATAACACCACAGAAAGCTTTCTGCTCCTGGTGAAATGTAAATTTCCTTAAGGGCTTTACGTGGTGTTTTGTTTATTTTAGTTTGGTGCTGGTAGACCAGGCTAGGCACTCAGCTCTCTTCACAAAATCAAGGTTTTGAACTTTTGCATAATGAGGAAAAATAGAAGTAAAGGACTCAGGAGATCGGAAGCACGTCCTGGGGAAGGCAGCCAATTCTCCCAAAGACAAATAAGGCGCTGGCTGAGTGCCAACCAAGCTTTATTATAAAAGACATTGATAGACACTAAACATAAGTGCTGAACTATGAAAGATAAAAATATAGTTAATGAATCTAAAAATGTTATTATGGGCAATGTAAGAATCAGCAAAGAAGTCATAGGGAAACTGTATCACATACTATATATTTTGGCTCTTAATTCCTAACAATAACATACCTACAGTGATATGCTGTTATCTTTTCAATTGCCAAAAGGCGCGGCTGAATAGAATGTATTTTTTGCACATGATACATCTGGAGAGTTATAGACAAACTACATATTGAGAAAATTGATAAGGTTAAACCCACAACTACGCAAAGGTAAAGATCAGATCCAAGGTCACTTCCCAGGAACATACCTATAAAATCTTTCTTAACCTAGCCAGCCAAGGCCTTGTCATCTTCATGGACTGATGCTTAGCCTGGAACCAATATTTATTTTAGCGTTCGCTTTACCCGCAACAATAGGGACTGTCAGAATTTTGTCACAAATAAGAAACCCTAAAGACCAGGAAGGACGGCATCCTGGTCCATCTATGCGATTCCACAGGGCTGTGGAAGCCTGCAGGCGATGTCTTTCTTTGCTGATCACCTTTCATTTCTCAGTCTTGCTTGCGGAACGTCTGGACACAGAGATCTGCGGATAATAGGAGACAGCCTTTCCTGAATGCTTGCTATTGGTCCTAACACTGGGCACGTGGTCATGCCTCATTATAACCGGAAGTGGGAGGTTCTCTGATTCCTCTACCTTTGCCAGATGAAAATGCAGAACTGTAGGAGATAGTAGGCCTGCCACTCATGACCTCTAGTTCAAACTCCAGTTGCACCTGCGGGCAGGAACCATCCAGCCATTCATATTCTAGGTTTCTGTATCCTAGGATTCAATCAACTATGGATCAAACATGTATAACTTTTCTAATCATTCTTCCCTAAATAACACTGAATAATGGCTACATAGCATTCCAATCTTACCAGGTAATTAGAAGTAATACGGAGGGCCAGGGATATAGCTCAGTGGTTCCGGCGCCTGTCTTGTAGTCGCAAGGGCCCGGGTTCGATCCCCGGTAACCACATACCATAATGGGCGTAGAGACTCACCCCAGCAGCAACCAGTACCACATACCACAGTGCCAGGCGTGGTGGCTCACGCCTGTAATCCCAGCACTCGGGAGGCAGAGGCAGGAGGATTGCTGTGATGTAAGTTTGAGGCTGAGCTCAGGGCCAGCCTGAATTACAAAGTGAGACCCTGTCTCAAAAAAAAAAAAAAAAAAGAAGTAATACAGAGATAACTTAAAGTGGGTGGGGAAATGTGCTTAGGTTCTATGCAAAAGCCATACCTCTTACCAGCACCCTTAGGTTTTGGAACCAATGTCTTTCTGATACTGCCACACGGCTGTACACACCAAGCCAATTCCAGCAACAGTGAGCTATTTCAAACTTAAGATCGGTTCATCTCTTTCTCTGTCCCTCAGTGGTTTTATGCTCACGGGCTTTCAGAGCCTGGAGACACCTGGAGAAGGCGCCTCGTCCCTGGGGCTCTCATTGGCCCAGCTCTGCATCTTCTGCTACTTAGCTCGGTTCTCTGATCACCTCAGGCCGGCATCTGCCCTGGCCAAACAGCAAGGCCTCCTGGGCAAGTCCGTCAGCGCCCAGGGGGCTCAGGAGGCCTGTCTGGGTGGCCGTGCTCCGCCGCCTCTTGAACACTCGGAAGGGAAGCTCCAGTGCCTGGCATCCTGTTCTCCCACAGTGACCAGCTACCTCTGTCCTCCAGTGGGGACCAACAGCTGAGGGTTATTTTGCTCAAATTTTATAGAAATGACAAGTAGACAAAGTACAGCTCTTTCTTCCTCATAGCCCCAAGCTGTGAGTGCCAGTCACTCCCAGCTTGCACTTGTGGTGGCCTCCACACACTGTCCTGGTAGTTGAGCCAGTAGTGACAGCCGCCCTCAAGAGCTCTTCCAGCGGGGAATGTGGTAGCTCCATGAGATTCCCTGTTACTCTGTCATTTCCTGCTGTCAACTACCCTGAGTGTTATGCATCCCGACACTGGTCACTTCCAGTGCTAATAGCCTTTGGTGTCAATAGCTCAGCCTGCTCTACTTGCGATAGAAATCATGAATGGGAAAAATATGCCACCTGGAAGAGGCACTGTAGACTTAGGCTGCAATATTGGGGACCAGCACTCGGTCTGCTCGCTAAGTGTATGGACAAGTGACACGCAGGAAAAAAGGTGCCTGTGAAAGCTCGGTGTCACATTTTTCTTTCGTCCCAGCAGGGGCTCCTCCTAGACCTGACTGAGGTCAGCTGCGGGAGCAGAGTCTTCCAGAAAGACTGTGGGAAGAAACGTTCTTCTGTGGGAAGAAATGTACAGATGGGCCGGGGAGTTAGCTCAGTGGTTCTGGCGCCTGTCTTGCAAGCGCAAGGGCCCGGGTTCGATTCCCCGGTAACCACATAACAATACTGGGTGTGGAGACCCACACCCAGCAGCAACCAGTACCACATACCACAGTGGCGGGCGTGGTGGCTCATGCCTGTAATCCCAGCACTCGGGAGGCAGAGGCAGAGGCAGGAGGATTGTGATGTGAGTTTGAGGCTGAGCTCAGGGCCAGCCTGAACCACAAAAAAGCGAGACCCTGTCTCAAAAAACCTAAAAAAAAAAAAAAAGAAATGTACAGATGGACCACCAACCGAAGCTTGCTGCAGCCCAGCAAATGTGTCCCAGAGGGGCTCTGTGAGGCCTCCGGGGACGCTGCAGAGAAGTGCCCTTTGAGGGGTGCTGGGTCCTGCTTCCCAAAGTCATCTGCATGTCCCTGCCCTGTCCCCACCTGGAGGGGCAGTGGGTCCGGTCTGTTTCCTCCCTTCTCCTGCGTCTGCCTCCAGCTGTCCACCTCTCGCCTAGCATTTTCCTCTTCTCTTCCGTGGCTCCGGGGGAAACTTAAGCATTCCAATTTCTTCACAGATCTTACCTCTTTTAAATGGAGAATCTGAAATAAAGTGAAGAACCAGACACCAGTGTTCACTAACTTCACACCAGCAGCACTTCCGTAAAGCCTAGGCGCCCAGCCTGCAGCAAGCTAAGGGGAAAGAGATCGACTTAGGCTGCAAATAGAATACATAATATAGTTAATGTGGACAGGTAATAATTAACTTATTATCTGATGAAATAACACAAGCCCAAGTTTCATAATTAATTAAGGAAGCTTCTAGGTTTAACAACAATGTCTCTCTTCACAGGTATACACACATACTGTGGTAGATCGAAATACTGTCATCCGTCGTGGCTATGGTATACCCAGCACATCATGAGGATTGAATGCATAAGCTTTTTTTTTTTTTTTTTTTAGGTTTTTTGAGACAGGGTCTCGCTTTGTGGTTCAGGCTGGCCCTGAGCTCAGCCTCCAACTCACATCACAGCAATCCTCCTGCCTCTGCCTCCTGAGTGCTGGGATTACAGGCGTGAGCCACCACGCCCGGCACTGTGGTATGTGGTACTGGTTGCTGCTGGGCGTGGGTCTCCACACCCAGTATTGTTATGTGGTTACCGGGGAATCGAACCCGGGCCCTTGCGCTTGCAAGACAGGCGCCGGAACCACTGAGCTAATTCCCCGGCCCGAATGCATAAGCTTTTAAAGGATG
>PVIR01012331.1:0-44962 GCA_004026965.1 Petromus typicus
AAGCAGAGTATAATACTCTGATTCCTATAACCTTATTGACAATTTTATCATAAAATGTTTTGTTCATTAAGAGAAAATTATAATTGTCTCTATAGGTGTATATGTCAGGTTCTAAAATAGTCCATGTAGAGTGTTTGAAAGAGGAAGCAGATAGGAAGAAGAGGGAAACAAGAGTAAGGCAGATGGAGGTGATCAAAGTACATTATGCACACGTGCTTTAATGAAGCCAGAGAGGTCACTCACCTGTTCTAAGAGGAGTGAGGTCTGTATAGTTGGCCCAACAGCTGCTAAATGGAATTGTTGTATTCCCACTAAGGCCACTGATTTGGTTATTACTGGAGTCCTTTAGTACAGCCTTCAAAGTCAGTGAAGTAATCCCAACAGACACACAATTACCCTAAGGGGAAGAAAAAAAAGGGAGGGGAAAATTCTAACCATCGTCCTCTTCCATACTCTTCTGAAAAGATACACCGATCTTTTATTTCCTTTAGTGGCTCATGATAAATTTTAAATCTAAAGAGGGTCTGTTTCGCACAAAAAAGTTCACACATAAGGACAGAAGAGCACTGATTTCATTTTAAATGAAGACGTGAAGAAACATTTGGAAACAATAGAAGAGGATGCCCATATTAGTCCAACTTCCAGCAGTGGCACCGTCCTCCAGCTGCCAGCACGTTGGGATGAGCCCAGCAGGCTCCATTTTGAGAATTTCTGGTTCAATTCCTTGCCTAGAGAGAAGACTGCGCTGTAACTTACATCTGAGTCCACTGCCTTGATTGAGGGCTGCTGAGAAAACGGCTGTCCTGGCTGTGCTGCCACTGGCTGGGTGACCACGGACAGTGAAGACACCAGGGCCACATGGTGAATGGGAAATGCGGACCTCGCAACTGGCTGGGCGGTCACCTGGCAGGGACAGGAGTAAGGGGGTGGGTTTCACACAACACACTGCATCCCACAGCTAAATTCAGCCAGACTGTGTGTCACATATTTATTGTTCATTTAAAAATACATTCAATATCAAATCAGTATCAGCACAATATTTCCTCTAAATCACATCTATGAAGCATTGATATAAATATTCAAAGCAAAGCATACATGAAATCAATAGCTTTTAAAAGAGATGTTTCTTTTTAAAATCTAGTTTATTTTTTCAGACTACATTGTTTTCATTTTAATTATTCCATAAAAGACTAAAAATAAATTAGAAATATCTGATCTCTAAATTACTGTGTTAAAGTAGACAAAGAGATAAGGAAACAATATTGGAAATAGCTAAGATGCATTTTTTTTAGTTCCATGTTCTTACCTTGCTCCAGCCAGAATCATTTGGGCTTGGTGTAGGACTGGTAATAGACATGGAAGAAACATTAAATCCAAGGATATTACTGATTTTTCCTAAAATTACAGCTTGTCCAAGAGAACCAGAAATTTCCTGAAGTTCAGATAATTTCGTCTCACCTGTGGGGAAACAGTATTATGACATTTGGATGATAAGATTATAAAATTGTGACAAGTTTCTAATTTTAGGGGTTTTTTGTATTGTTCTATTATGTTACAGAATTCTCAGGCTTTTTAATGGCACCTAAGAAAAACATATTAATTAAGCAAAAAAAATATCTTAGAGGAATCTTTTAAGCTGAAAATAAAGAAAAAAAACAAAGGTGGATAAAACAAAAACAAAAACAAAAATGAATGAAAGCATACTAAGAAAATCTATCTCAATGTGTTCCCATATCATTTTTTATTTAGAAGTGCTTCTGTGTATTTCTATCCTCACATATCATTTGAAAATAGGGTATTACTTTTGAAATGAAAGAATTAGCATCTATTACATTATCCAGACATATATTAATACATTGCTAAGTTGTCATTGTATTGCTAACAAGCTGTTACTTGCTTTATACATTTTCAAGGTTAATTTTAACACTCCATCGTTTCTGTTCTCTTTTTCTAGTATGGCAGGGGCTTCCTCCTAAACCTACCATGCCCACAGTTTTCACTCACTTATGGAGCGTCACCTCCAAGCATCCAGTCCCTTCGCGAGAGCCCCGTCCTTGTGGTTTATGGCCCCTACTTCACCTCTCTACCCCCACATATCTAATGGATTGCCCACATCTAACTCTCTGCCCTACTGTCCAAGTCCTAGTGAGCGCTGTCCTTGGTGGTAGGTGGTGTTAACTAAAACAGCTTACTCTCGCTCTCCTATTCGTCCTTGTCAATTCTGTTCCATTCCACACACAGTAAGTAAAGGAGTCTTCCCAAAAACTTTAACCCTGGTAATACTCTGATGTCCTGTGGATGTTTTTGGTCTTTGTTCCTAGCTACTCCCCATCTTTGATATTCAGAATCATGTTGAAGATGCAAATTCTTGAGCTCCTTCCATGAAGGCTGAACCATGATGTTTAGCATGCTCAGGAAGTAGTCGATGCTCCGAGTCATGGGTCTCGCAGGGAATTTTAGGCCCCAGCAGCTTAGAACATGTGTTTTGCACAATTAAGCCTCTTTGGGTAACTGGTCAGTCTTTCAGATTTCTCCAATTCAGATTTCTAGGATAGTGTCCTCCAAGAAGGCCTGCTGGGTAAGAGAGCTTATGCCATCTTGTCACAGTGATACAAAGGCAATCGTGTCAGTACGCCATCACCCTGTCTTGCCTTCACTGGCCTTTGGCACAGTGGCAAGTCTGAGCTGGTCGGCACTGCTAACAGGTTTCCTCTGACAGTGTGAGATGGGAAGACATTCCTTCTGCTGACTGCCATCTAGAAATCAAAGATTTTACATGACATTCCCTTACTCCTGAATCTAAGACTCTGCCTGTCTAAACATCTCTTAGTCTTTCATAATCCTATTCCAACAGACCTGGAAACTTCCATAGCTTGTCCTGTCTTGTCGCTATGATTGTGTTCTCAGGATGTCATATGCTCATCTGGATAAATCTAACAATCTAAAACTGCTTTAAGGATCTGGGGCCCCAGGAGTTAATGTGAAAAAAGCAAGGTCACACCTGAGAAATACAATGTAATTTCCTCAGATATACAGTGGCTAGTGTGTAGTGTGCGGACCTCACTACCCACAAGAATTTACCAGGGATTCCTAAGAGTTGATGAGTAAACTGTACATGTACCACAGACCCAGTATGACAACCAGACTAAGTTCACAGGCCACACATATGGAGTCAAAATGTTGACCTTGGAAGTTTGAGCATGTGCAGGGCTAAAGATGGGAAGTCAACTAGGTCTAGTCAGAGAGGGATCTGCTGCAACAAATTCCTGCCTCTTCCTGCCAAGACAGACTCATACACACATTTCCTCGGAACACTGCCAGACTCCTTTCATCCCTGATCTCTCAGCTATAAAGTTACTTCCTTAGGCAGACCTTCTATATTAAGTCAAATCCTTTTGTTTAATGTAATAACGATTATAACAACAAAACAGAGGTTTATGTTTCTTCACAATTTCAAAGTTAAGAGTCTCTAGGCTTTTACAAAGTTCAGGTTATGGGCTGCTGAGGTCTGGATTAAGAGGCCCTGAACTAAAACTAGAAATTCCATTCAGTCCAGCTATTTCCTTTCTAGGTATTTTTGCAAGAAAGTTAAAGATACTGTATTAAGTAATAAATATATAGCTGTATTTATAGTAGCATGACTCATAATAGCTGAAGCTTGGAAGTGGCCTCCATATCCATCAACTGAATGGATAAAGAAAATTTTGTACTTGTACACAATAGATACTACTTTACCACTAAGAAAGATACATTTGAATCCTTGGTAGGAAAATGAATACACCTTGAGACTTTAATATTATGTACAATAAATCAGAACATTAGACACATAAGCTTAAATATCTCCTAACTTCCCTTAAGTGGGAAATGCAAAGTATAAATAACCTTTTAAAAAGCACAGTAAGGGATGGATAGTAAGAAATAGGAGACAGATGTTTTGTAAATGGAAAGGGTTCCAGAAACAGAGAGAGTAAAGGGAGGGAGATGGAAATAAAAGGGATTTTTTATTATGAAATAAGTACATTTTATATACATACATGGTTACACTCAACATTGACAATTTGCACCAGTATATGACATGACTTGATTCTCACTTTTTCCCATTTCCCTGCCCTATCTATACTCCACCTACTTTGTTTTTCTTTTTAAAATTACCATCACAATTTTTCTTTCCCCTCATTACTTAAATATATGCATCTACCTTCAAAGACAAGTGGAAATATTATGTACTGCAAAAAGGTACTAATAAAAATTTTAAAAATTTATGTATATGATCTTGGTAAACACCTCCCTGTAGCTCAAGGTCTGTTCATACCTGCGGTGTCATTGCTTAAGAACTGAGAGGGGGGATCTCCAATCTCCAGTTCAATTGTGTGTCCTGCAGATCTTTTCCTTCTCAGACTCTTTCCTCGTATTCTTTTACTGACTCGGATTTTGTCACTTGGTATGTTTAGGAACAAGGCGAGATTTCTAACCAGATTATGTGAGCTGTAAAAATCATCTTCTGTTACAACCGGTAATTGGAAAGAAACAAATATGACTGTGGCAGTGTGGATTTCAACAGGCGTAGTTCCTTTGACCAAAAGGTAAAGCATCTGGTAGGTTCTATCAAAATAGTTTTCACCAAGAATAGTGGAGTTTAGTTTAGGAAGATATTGTTCTATGAAGGAAAAAACCCAAAATAGCATAGTTAAATGTATTGCCAGTGTCACAATTACATGATTTAATATTCATTTCAATTTAGAGAATTCAAAACAAGTTCAACATTACTACTTCACAAGAAAGTATACAAATATAAACTTCTAGAGATGAAGTTCAAAATTAAAATCAATCTATATAAAATCATTGAATATTAAATTTATCTTTAAAAAATCAGCTAGATAGACTGAGTATAAATGAAAACAAACTTTATTATAAACCCAGGAATTCGTACTATATTTTACAAAAACTATTTACATCTTCAGAATTTTGAAGCCTCCACTGAAGCATTTGTAATTTAAAAATATAAATTTAACTTTAATACCTATCTAATTTATGCAGTTAGAATCAGTGTTTACATTTTTACCACAGACAAAGATATATAATAAGAATGAAGTATGTAATAAACAGCCAAGAGGAATCTTAAACCTGAAAAAAAATCTATGGTTAATTTGCATAAAATTTAATTCCCACAGAGGAAATTAAATTTTATAAAATTGATTGAAATTATTTGAATATATGTATGTATATATGTTATGATTTATAGAAGCACAGTAACAATATTTAAGGGATAATAAATCTAACATCACACTGAGCCCAAGGCTGAATTCATAGCACCAGTGAAATGAGACATGTAGCTCTTTGCTACATTTCACAGTGAAGTGTATTAAGTAAAGGAAATGAAGATGTTAGGAAAAAGAAGGAATTTCTTACGAATGTAGCAGATAGCTGCACTAAGAAGCTATTTTATTATTACTTTAGATTTCCTTAATTTGTACTAATATAAAGTCCAGGAGTAATTTGGCTTAAACTTTCTGTGAATATGACAAATATGCTGTGTATTATAAATTGAACCTGCCCCCAGCTGCTATTAAAGTGCATTCACCATTCATTCTCGATAACATTCTCATGTTATCATGACCATAAAGGAAACCGAGATACATGTAATAGAACACTTAGGTAACCTCAGAAATTTAGAGAGATCCATAATACAAGGGTAATATTTTGCATTTCAAGTGCCAAAGCAAAAGTTTCACTTAAAAACATTGCTAGTGTGCTGGGCACCCATGGATCAGACATAGCATATTTACTTAGGATATTTGAGGCCCTGAGTTCAATTCCCAGGTCAGGAGCTAGGGGAATGCAATGCTATTTCATTAAAAGAACAATAATAGTAGAAATAACAAGACATATGCACATTTATCTATAAATGGGAGGTGATGGCAGCCCTTCAGCACTGTATTAACGATTTTCTGTATTAAATTTGCCTATTGGGTTAGGTTCTACCTTCTTAATTTTGAATGAGAGTACTCAATACTGTATGTGTTGAGTTTAAAATTTATGAAAACTAAGTTGTAAATATGCACCATTTATAAAAAGTGACAAGCCCAACTCTCTTAGATTAATAAAGAGTCAATCTAGTAGAATGGTTGCATGTGTGAGTTCCAGAGCTAAGCTGTTTTCAGGTCTGCGCTCTTACTGTAATAGCTTTCAGATTGCTATGGACTGAATTTTGACCCCTCCAAATTCATATGTTCATCTCCTAATTCCTACTATGACGATGGATTAGAAATGGAGGCCTGTGGAGAGAAAGTCAAGTAGAACATGGTTTGAGGGTGAACACATCATAATGGAATTTCCTCCCTGAAAAAATAGACACTGACCTTGCCCATGATCTGAGAACACAGCCAGAAAGTGGCTTTGACCAACAAGAGAGCCCTCATCAAAGCTTGACTACACTGGTTGAAGACTGGTGTTTTGTGATGGCAGCCTGAACAGACTAAGACACAGACCTTAACCAACTACTGCACCTATACTTCAGATTTTTATCTATTAGGACATTTTTATTTATTAAAATAAATACGACACAGAGGCAAGGCACTTATAACAGTACCAGGGATGTCGTAATGTCTCTAGAAACACTGACTGATCATACTGTTGGTAAAAACAAGACATGTTTTATAAGAATACAGGTCCCCCACACGTGGTCTCAAGACTAGCTTTTGTTATGATCTTCTGTACACACTGATCCAAAGGTTAGCCATGATTATGGAGTAGGTCACCAACAAAAGGCAGCATACATGGAATGGCATGTCTCCAGTGTAAGTCTCATTAGAATCCTATTCAACACAAAGACTTCAGTGAGCAGAGATAAATCCTACTAAGTGGATAGGCTTTTTCCATATTTTTCACTTAAATCAAGATTATTTTATCATATTTACTTTATAGTATTCAGCCTACTTTATATTAGTTTTCTTGGTAATATGTGTGGCAACTACCACGTGTTTTAGGCTGTGACATCCACGACATAATAGTAAAGGATAGATAAAGTAGAAATTCTGAGAAAAATCTCATAGGACACAGGAATAATTAAATTCTATGTCTGTGGAGTTTAAAACTTCTTAAAAAGAAAAATATATCCATGACAAACAAACACCTATCTGTCTTTGCATATAGAGAAGAGTTCCACAAGTGATATTCCAAGACATCATGAAGGAACACAACTCAGTGTTCAGTGGAAAAGGCTAAGAACTTATTTTCTCATGTGCTCATAAATTGTTGAGGATTTTAAAATGTTCATGAAACACTGAAAAAAATTTGTAACTGAATTACAAGTGTCACATGCACTGTACTTTTTTGAAGAAGCACCTGCATACAGATGTCTACGAAGTTCGCAGTGTTTCTGTTGAGTATTCCAGATCGTATTTTTGGGACACACCAATGAACTGTTCACATAGACATCCAAACGCTGAAGTGTAGAATAAAAAATTCCAACTACAACAGCCTGTTAAAATAAAAAACGCATGTTTGTGTTTTAAGAGAGTGATAAAGCAGAATGTTTAGAATTTAGCACTTTAAAAAAATCCTTCAACTATGTACATCGTCTGTAAAGTATTAAGATCAACTTTTGTAGATTTGGGAAAAACATTGAACTACAATTCAAAAGGGGGTTATGGTCAGCCCTTAATGCAGACATTGCAACTTCACCCTTAATTGATGGTTCCCCTGAAGAAAAGTGTAATATAAGCAATTATTAGAGGAGTACCTCTAAATTAAGAAAAGAGTTCCTTTGGGAGATGCTAAAGCATAACATAGGCTTTCAATTTCAGATAAATAGGAGGGCCCAGCAGTGTTTGTGCCATGCGGCCACACAAAAATAGGCAGTTTTGTTAAAAAAAAAAATTAAGGCTGAGAAAAATTTGGTGATAAGGGTAACAAAAATAAGAATAACTGTACTCTGTGATCCAATTTTGTTCATTTTTCATTTTATATTCTCTACACATCATGTTATGAGACACGACTATAAAGTATGGAGGCTGGTTTTTGCCTGAGTACAGAAGAATGAGCCTAATAAACCACATCAGTCAGAATCTTATTTTGGTATTGTCTTCAGAGTCTCGGAATACTAATAGCCGTATTAGTTTGTAGGCACCATACTTATTTTTTAAACTGCAATATTCTCCTCCAATTTTTTTAAAAAAAATCAAAGTCAAGTTCCTATCTCAGCCTAGTTCTGTTGTAGATGCTGGCAAATGCCACTGTGTATTTTAAGCTTACGTCATAGAACGAGGTAAGAGATGCTAAGTAATAAACAGTAAAATCTAAAGGCATGTTAGAATGTGATAAGTGCTGTAGAAAAAAGAAAATGTAAATCAAGGTACGAGAAACTGGAAGAACCAAATGGTGGTGATGACCAGGGCCAGCCTATTGAAGAAACGGGGAATTTAGCTACTGAGGTTAGAATCTTCCAGGCAGATGTAGCATCTGAAACAAAGTAGTGACATGTCTGGTGGACCAAGGAAAGACAAGAAGCCCAGTATGGCTGGAGGAATGGAAGAAGCAGAAAACTTTTGGTCTGAGCCACATCCACAGCCCTTTTTATTCTAATTTTTAAATTATTATTTTGAGACAAGCTCTTGCTAAGTTGCTAAATTTCCTAGAGTGGCCTCAACCTTGTCCTACTTCTGCCTCTGCCTCTCCGGAGTGCTGGGATTACAGGTTTGCACCACCATAGGTGCCTTTGAGAACTCTGACCTTGGTATACATACCACGAGGGAAATCACTGCAGGCAGTGGGGGAGGAGAGAGACCTGTCTGGCATCTGACCACAGGAGAGAATTAACGTGTTGTAGATTTCTAGCTATTGGGGTGAAAAAAACATAGAAAGCAAAGGAAGAAAGAGGGGGAGGAGCTGGGAGGCAATTGCTTTAATCCAAGGAAGAGACAGTGTTGGCTTCGTAAGATGAGCACAGTGAAAAAGGTGAACAGTGATCAGATTCAAAATATTTTGAAGGGAAATTCAATGGAATTCACAGACTGGATGAAGAATGCAAGAGAAAGAGGTCAGGAGTAGTTCTCAGGTTCAATTTTGAACAACTTGAATTCATCCCCTCCTGGCTTAACTTTTCAAGTTCCTGCCTTCATATCATAATGCTCTGGGACTTCAAAGTCCTATATACATAGAAAAGAAAATATAAATTATAGGACATAGTATACAAGTTTAATGATCCCTAATAAATCCAGTTTATAGCAAAGACTTGATGTTGTCAAAAATATTTAACATAATATGTTGCAATCTCTTAACTAAATTCCAAAGGTATATTTCTGACATATGTACATAATAGCTCCATGGAGGAATAAATGCATATTATAAGTAAGTGATAAGGTTGGGATGTACACTATTTTTATGTAAAAGTTCAGGTTTGTTTGCTAATCACAGAAACCATAGGCATCATTGTCAGGCCTCATATGTGGAATACCACATACATGCAAGGAAGTATGTTTGGTATCTGTATATACTTTTTGGTTGAGGAAACTATCCAAGCTAATAGTATTTTTATTAATATCTTAGTGAGTCCTTCAAAAAGGAGTCTTAGTGAGGCTGACAATGTTAGAACAGAGAACAAGATATAATCCTGAGCAGATAGAAATATATGCAAATAAATCAACTATAATGCTCCTAAGAGATTTTATCTTGCCTCACCTTGTCATGGTCAACATTAAGCAACATCAGCCGAAGATTCTGAGGACTGGTTCCAGTGAAGTAAACCTCATAAGATCTGTTCAGAGCCACGATGCTATGAAATAGGGACAGTCTTCTCTGGCATGTGTATCCTGCACACCAGCCATGATCCTGTGGGCCTAAACCCATGCAAAATAGAAGATCATATTCTTTTACTTTGAATATTATTAGCACAAAATATGAAGAGTAACTATATTTGAAAAAATTCGCAGAAGTTGAGTTCAAATGCAAAATTAGCATTTATACCCATTAACTATTCAACATTCTATCTACCTATCTAGGCTTTTCACTGTCCCTTGGCTAAAAAAGGAAGGCAGGAAAGCAACTTGTTCCTATTAACATGACTTTCACACTGCCCATGGCTAGAAAGGTAAATAAATGCACACAGGAAGATCACTGAGGGAGTTGGAGATTTACATGTATTTCTAATTTAACAATCAAATTCAAGCCGCATATAATGAGGAAGGAAGTGCTTGATCTTTCTTCTCTCTTATCAAATGTGAGTTTGGGTAGAAAACCATCTTTCTCAGGCTCTTTCCTAGGAAATGCGTTCTAACAGATCTAATTTTTTAGCAAGTGATCCCAGTAACTGGAAAGCATGGACTTTTGTTTGCCTAGATTACTGATTCATTAATTTGTTGTTTCCCTCGCTCATTTGTTCACTGACTTGTAAATACAACAAAGATGTTTGTTTTGACCAAGTCTTTAAGGATTCTCAATCTGAATTTTAATTTAATACATTTTTGTTAATTGTGACTAAAATACTACTGGACAGCCAACAAAATCAATGAACCAAAGCTATGTGAAAAATAAAATTCCATTGAACTCTCTAAAAAACTAAGAGATAGTGAACATAGGCATTTTCAGAACAGATATAACATGACTTTCATAGCAAACTCCTTCATTTATTTAAGGATAAACAGTGAAATAGGGAATGATGTTTTTGTGATGTTATTTATGCATTATGTTTGCTGCATCGCATGGCTTAGTTGGAAGTATTATCAATATTGATAACAAAATTTCCATCCAATTTTAAAGCAATGTAAACTTCTACAGCTCAAGTAGAACATAACATTTTCCTTAGCACACAAAATATAAATCCTACTATAAATATACCTTCTTTGTGGCTTTCAAAAACAAACATAAAAAAAATCTGTAAAAAAAATTGAAAAATTTAGCATGAAAAAGCATATTTTTAAAAATGGGATATTTGTGTATATGATGAAAGATTTAGTGTGACAAGTCATATTTTAAAATAAATACAATCAAATATTACTATTTGAAAGAAAACCTTGGTGATATTCAAAGACTTTTAATTCAGAGAACTTTTCCTCCTGATCTTGATCAAACAAATAGAACCTGGAGAGTGTCACCAGTGATTCCTAGAACACTGTTGTGAGTTTTCTGTCTGTCATTTGTTTATTGACTTCTACAGTCACTGTTAAAAATTTATATTCATTTGAAAGAGAAATATCATGTCACTATTGTAAGTTTAAAAACTGTATTGCCTGTCAGAGAAAAGTAAAACTAAATACAATGAAATCTTACTCTGCCTTATAAAAGAGAGAAATTTGAAAACCTCTCCCCCATTCCTCTATTATTCATAGACCACTTTGTAATTTCTGCTTTGTCAACTTTGAAAGGCAACATTCAACTCTGAGCTGGCTGCAGGCTGCAGAAATCAATGGATTGAAGGCTCAGATGACAGAAGTGAGCAGAGGCTTAAAATTATGAAAATTCAGGATATCCTGGATTTAACTAATCTTATTCTCTTTAACATGTTTTTACATGTGTATTTCTGTGGGTTTTCAGATATTTTGTTGTATACTAGAATAGTTTGATATGTCATTACACTATGAAGTCCAGAAATCTGTCTGGTCCAAGCTATGTGTCCTTCTGGACTTATCTTTCATTTTAAGGATATATAATAAATCCCTGTGCTATATTCCTGATACCTTTTTAAGGTCTATTTTATTCATTCCAAAAGTTTTGGTTTCCTGTCGATCTCCATCTTTGTGGAGAACATTGTCTTCCTTCTGTACTAAGGCTATCTCAGAACATAATGGAAGAAACCTAGACTCTGGAACTTTGCAAACTGGTCTTGAAAATCACAAGAATCAGATATGAGAGAGAGAGAGAAAGAGGCAGACAGACAGACAGAGACAGGGAAAGAGAGAGAGAGAGTGAGAGAGAGAGATAGAAAGGTTATGTCTGCCAAAGATTCATGAAAATAAAAAATGATTAGGCCAAGAAGATCCCTTTTCAAGTATTCTAAATAATATAATATCAGTTTTAAAATGTATACAAAAAATTATATTTCTGAAGATATTTAAGTCCAATTTTCTCCCCCTCCTCCTTGAAATCATCAGTTTGAAATAACTGTCCTGGCTTTCCCAGATGCCATAGAGTCATGCCTTAAGCCCTGCACATAGAATTTTTCCTCTAAATGGAATAGCAAGAAGTCGTAGTGTTTGCTACTTTTGTGTGATAACAAGAAGCCTCTGTGTGTTTGATAAAATGCTTTAAGTAACCTGGGTTCCCTTATACCAAACACCTACCATTAATGAGATCAACATAGCCATTGCTCACTATAGCCACTGGTGAAAGTCTTCGTGTTTCTGTGTCAGAATCCAGGCTTTCAATAACCATCATTGCGTAGTCCATCCCAAAGCACTGATAGCTCTGCCACTCTGGAACATATTTACAGGTTGCATCTCTAATAATTCCTAGAAATATATGTGTATACATTTTAGTGATGAAAATGCATCTCTTCACAAAATAGCCACGTGCTATCTTTTTCTTATTTAAGATTAATAAGTGGAGCATCTAAGCTGTTAGCTGAATATTTCAATCATTAAAAATAAAATATCTTTTGTTTCATTAACTTGAGGTCTTAAAATAGAATACGCTCCAACACACCTTTGTAGGGGGCTTTCTCAGTGACAGGAATTCTACTTCCATTCAAGAATGTGAGCATCACTGTAGGAATTCTGTAGTCTCCAATCCCCAGTTGGTTGTTTCCATTCCATTCATATTCTGCTTGAGGTATCACTGAACCAGAATTTCCCAGAAACGAGCCATCCATGTCTTTAAGGAAAGATTTCCTTTTGGCATCACAAACCATGTCTACGCAATCAGATGGGTTCACTTTACTGGGGAGAAAAGGCAAAATGAATGATTCAGCTCATTGTTCCAGAAGAACAATCTAAAGAAAACACGCGAGTATTTGAGTGGGTAGAAGAAGAATGAAAAGGATCTTATTTCAGAAAAGATGTAAGGTGGGGACCAAGGAGCATATGCAAATGGCGTCCTAATGAAGTCTGCTTTTCCACTGGGATGATTCAGTCTGTGATCATGAATTTATTAACATTTCAAAATGACAAGTTGTACCTGGGGAATTATAAAATCACTTTTTGCCATCCTGGAATGATAGATTCATGTTTGTGCATTTTCGCAGCATACTAACCCTTCCCTACACAGTCAGTGAACGATTCTCTGTTGTGCAGGATAAACAAAATCCCTGTGTTCAATAGAAAGTCTTTATTACTATCCTTTCCCTCTCATCTTTAAGGTTCATAAGTATTGTTTACCATAAAATAATATTAATATTTACTACAAGCTCAGTTTCTTTCAGTTTTCTGCTTGAGTTCTTAGTTTCTTTACCAAGTGTACTCTTATGTATTCCTATACATTTTTGTCCGTGTAAAGACAGATGTATGTAGACTGATGCTTACGCCACATAATGGTAAACATTCTGCAGATAAGTATAAGAAATGAAGCCCCATCAATGTGTCAGTCAGTACAGCCACAAATGGCATTTTGGCTCCATCTTGATTTACCTGCAGTGTTGGATTGGTCCTGGACTTATCAGGAACTGAGTATGTGATATATTGCATATTCAAATGATATACAGCATACTTATAAAATACCATGACACACAGTGTGCAGAAATATATTTAATTCCAGAGTCATAGCAAGAACAATGGTAGTGAAACACGCATACCTCTTAGGTACCTTGTAGTGTGTCTTTCCAATTTTTTTTAAGAGAAACATATACCTGTAAATTATCCATGACCATAATCTACGAGTTTGGAGGAAGAATTTTAATAAATATTCCTGTACACTGAGGATGTAGCTCAGTAGCTCATGAGTTTAGCATATACAAGGCCCTGGATTCAGGCCTAGGGGCAATACATACATACATACATTCATACATACATACATATATACATACATATGCAAATTCTGTAGCTCATGTGTCCTTTGTACTTAAGTATGTGCAAGGTGCTTTTGTAAACAGCTAGGTGAGAAGAGTACTCAGTGGCTTTCCCACATGATGATAGCAAGAGTGGGGCCAGTCTTGCTTCAGTTTCCCAGGAAGCAGAGCCTGAGAAGTAGAGCAAGTGAGTCATGGAAGGAATCCTCTAAAAAGAGCGAGAAGCTACACAGAGCAAACAAAAGAGAATAAGACTACGGTCTTTAGACCAGCTTCGCCCTGCTCCAGTGGAAACTGAAGCATAAATACATTACATCTGTTGTTGCCTCAAGACAGAGACCAGCCTTGTGCACTGAATATGAGAGTCACTCTCTCTGGAACACAAGGATAGTGGCTGCAAGAGGGATTTGGATAAGAGAAGAATTCTCAAAAAGGGAAAAGCCATTATGGGCCAACATTTAGACTATGTAGGGTCTGCCTAGTAAAGAAGATCTGGGAGAGTATCAACATCACTAGACACACAGAACTCAAAGAAAGTATACTTGAAAAAGGTAATATTTTATTCCAATGACGATTGTGCATTACATCTGAAAGCCTCAATGACAAGCAGCTGGAGGTTATAACTGTCCAGTGAGGAGAGCCTCTGCTGAACCAAAGAACCTTCCAATCAAACAGTGATTAAGTGAGCAAGCTCTGGGCAGTCAGCAAAATAAGATCAGATGAAGCCCAACTATTTATGAAACTACATTTCTCTGGAGAGATGCCTATTTAATTACAAAACATTATTCCTTCTCTTCACTTCTAAATTGAAAATGATCAAAGATCTCTAGTAGAAATTTGCTTCCTCCAACATTGTCTTTTATCTAAATGCTTTTACTGAACTGCTTACAAAATGTGCTTAATGACAAATTCTTTTCTGCCTGTGAGTCTAAGTAAAATATCTTCAAAATTGACTTTTTGTGATTACCAAAATTACTATTCAAAGTTTCTGTATATTTATAATCACAGAGACTAGAAGGTTTGATATTTAATTTCTAGCCACATTTTGGAGTGCTAATGATAAAATATTTAGAAGCAGAAAATAATAAAAAATAAGAAAAAGAGAAGAAGTAATAAAGATGTCTCATCCTGTAATGACTTTTAATAGATATTGATGTGGAAAATAGTTCAGCTATTTATATCTTTTATGTTTAATGACATTATTATTCATGGTATCTGAGAAACAGTGAAAGTATATGTATTAGAGCCTAGTTTTGGCAAGTTGACTGAAAAAACTTACATTAAAAGTTTTAATTTTTATAATGCTCATTAAAATTTTATAGAAATAAGTCATTTTAATATAGCAACATTTTTAGACCTCTAACAGAAAAATGAGAATGGATAACTACAAAGATAGGAAAGAAAAAACTGGGTTTTTATGTATTTTACCTAATATCAGGCCGATGTATATATATTTTAGATGGTTCAGTAGTGTCGACAAGTTGTATATTCTTTACATAGATAGGATGTTGTAGGTCTTCATTTAAAGGGTTAGTCATGAATACCACATTAGTTTCCCCTGAACAAACATTCTTAAATCCAACAAAGGTTGAACCTAAAGCATTAGAGAAAAGTAATTATTTTCTCTGGAGAAAATAGGATTTCACAAGACACAGACTGTGGGTTTAAGTTTCTTCAGTCATAAAAGGGAACAGTAATATATAATCCTACTTACGTGAAGGTATACTTTTTATAATTTTGTGCATTATAAAATTAATATTAAGTCACTATACCAGTGGTTTTTTATGCTGTTCTGAAAGAAAAATTAAATGCCATTTTTCAATATATAAAACTTGTTTTGGAGAACCAGTCTAGAAATGGACTCTGCTATCTGATTTTTTTTTCACATAGAGCACAATCATATGTAGTTTAAGTATTTTTTTTTACTAACAATGAGACATTAGTTATATCATACTTAACATAGTCTTTGGAGGACTTAATTGAGAAGATTTGGGAAAGACAATGTTTAAACTTGCCTGAGACATCCAGACGGCCACTGATAGCATTGTAACTCATGATTCCGGCATGGGGCTTCCGGGGCGCCATATTGTGAGCTGAAGCAAAGGTAGGCCAGCAAATCCCACTTCTTCCACCTTTTACCAAAAGATGAAGAAGGAGAAGGAGGAAGAAGAGATGGAGGTGGAGGAGGGGGACCGGGAGAATAAAGTTAACAAATTGAATATGTACCCATGTAAATATCAATGATAAAAATGCCAATTTTCACCTGCTGGAGGTCTGGCACTGCGATGTGCACCCGAAAGTTCAATATTGGGATCATCATTGCTCAGAACATCAGAACAGTTAAATTCAGGGCTACTTCCCACAATTAACGTGTTCTGTTTAAAAACATCAAGCAATACAGTGTTAATAATAACTCTTCTAAAATACATAATATGACTAACACTGAATTGTACTGTAGCAAAGCACAAGCTGTACATTTGGAAAGTGGATCATTTATTAAACAAAGATGAAAATGTATGACTGCTGACCTTACTGCACTGACATTCAGTGAGAGGGAGAAGACAGATGTGCAAATGTTTTTTTTTTTTTTAATGACATATTAGGTTCCTGTGGTAGAAATATATCCTGGGAAGAGAAGAAAAAAAATGGAAGGAATGTCCTCATCTCCTGTGCTATGTCAAGAAAGTCGTCAAAGAAGGAGTGAAAATTTAACAAATTATTGCAAGTATAGTAGGTGATAAGCCAGAAGAGATGAGGAAAGTGGAGGAGAGATGAGGATGAAGAGCTCCTGGCACAGAAATGGATGTGAAGGTAAGAGATGTCATCTAGATGGAGATAGAAGACAAGGGTTTGTGTTTGCCTTTCAATAATTTCCCCTTCTCAGAGCTGCTCTTTTCTTTTATTCATTTCTTACCTCCACCTTCACTGTTTTACTAGAAATTTTATGAGACACAGCAGCTGGCATGTAAATCATTGGAAAAATGGCCATCCCATTGTCCACTAAGGTCACATTATAGATGTGCACACGGTCTGTGGTCTGTAACAAAAGCAATAGGGTGAATAGTACTGGGGGAAATCATGAAAGAAAATAATCACCACCTTTAATTCCATTCACCTGAAAATAAATTCCATAATCCCAGCATGTCCAGATGGTGAATCCCTGTATAAGGGAACATCCAGGAAGGCCATCTTGGTTCATATAGATGCCGTACAGACCCCCATGGGCTTCATTGTCAAACCAGTTTTCCACAGCATTAGATTGACCTTAGAAGACAAAATATAACCAAAGAATTAACACTACAAATCAAGTCAGATGCTCTTAATAGGCAGTATCAGTTAAAGTTGGCATCTAAAAATAAACGAGCCTAAACGTGAAATCGATGACACCACTTTCTGCCTGTACGACGCTTCCCCCGTCCACCTTTCAGTTGCTGGCTCTTGTTTTGATATTACATTCTCAGTTCTTTCAGAGGCTTTCCCAATGCATCATTCAAAATAGCACTTCATCACATCACATTTAAATTATAATTAAAAATTTATATTGCAATTAAAATTTTTTCTTGCTATTTTAGTAATTGTGAGTTACTCTCTCCTCTTTACTAGAATGTAATCTGTGACTCATTTGTTACCATATTTTTGCATCCAGAAATGTAATATGGAAATAAGTACTTCTTCAGTAAATTGATGTATTTGTGATTGTGGGAAGTTGTTTCACCTTTTTGATCCTCAGTTTCCTATGTATAAAAAGTTTTAATGCCAACTCATGATTGTTTCAAAATGAAATAAATAAACCACATAAGGTGTCTTGCAAATATCTTCAATAATCAGGCTCCCCTTCTTACTATTATATCCAATAATTAAGGTAGATTTTAAAGAAAGTTTTACTTATATCCAGATTTGATCAGTACCTTTAATAACCTTCCCAAAACATGCATACAGTGGAGGACTATCTGTAAAGTACAGTGCCTCTTCTTCAAATCATACTTAAAATCAGCTGTCTTGCTAGGAACTGCTTGGTATCTGATTTCCTCTCATCTTCTGTTGATTTTCCTTTCCAAGTCCTTTGGATCCTGTGTGTTACTTGTGATCTGTCTGGGTTTCATTTTATTCCTCCATAAGAAGATGGCAACATTTCTGTCCTGGAACCTAAGCAAGGGCCATGACAAATATGCCATGGTACCTGTCCCAGTTTCCCAGCATCCTGTTCGCTGGAGACATGGATGGGCATTGTGGGAACTTAGGCCTCTATTTCTTTGTGATGTTTCACATTTCAATTGCTATCAATCAAAAACCTCTTTTTAAATACTCTGTTTTGTGTTAATCTCAATGAAAGTGAAAATGTAATAAATGTTGTTGCAACTATTAATAAGTATCTACAATCAAAGATTATATTTTGCTTTTAAAAAATCATAGTTTCGAAGAAATTCCATATTTTACATTTCTGTGTCAAAGAAAATTGACTCTGAATTTTTGGGAATTAAAATAATGAGAACACATTGCAAGGATCAATTAAATCTGTTGACAAAGTTATTTTATTCTTCAAATGTATTTTACAGAAGTGTAAAATTAGCTTCAAACTGACATATTTTTTAACTGAGAGAAAAATACATATTCAAATAATCTTAAAAATAACTACACGGTAAGCAGAAGGCTAGTAAAAGCAAGTGAATCTTATGGCATGTAAATTGTAACTAATGAAACTTAAAAATAATGCCATACTGAAATATTTTAAAATCAATATTAATAGGAACATAAATTTTTCTGAGAAAGTTTCATTTTATTGAAATTCTTTTGAATTTTTGTATTTTTATCTTGCTTTTTAAAAACCAGTAACAGTATACTTTCACAGTTCAAAATTCAGGAGGTTATAAAACAAGTTCCAAATCATCTTGTGTTTTTATGTAAATATAAATCCATGCCTGGTTATATAATCTTCTCCTTTTTCCCACAAAACACAGCACAGTGTATATGGGTTACACACATGCCAGCATCACGTCCAATATTCTGTATCCTCTGCTGATCACTTCAGGATATCCAGAACTTTTTCAGTCTCACACATAGGCACTCTCTGTCTCCTTCATTAGCAGGTCCTAATCATCAGTACCTAGCTTTGTACAGTGCAGGCACCACTAAGCGATACCCTGCTTTTAGTACTGACAATGCCTTAATGAAAACCTTGTTTATAAATATCTATTATTCTTTAGATCTAATATTTTAAAAAATCTCTTATGGAGTTCTTTTGTGGTATGGAAAGAGACTACACATCAAACCAGCAAATAATAATTATTCATTTCTACAAATGGGTACTAGTTGCTTACGTGTTCTAGCATTTCTGTGCTAATAATAATAATAAAAATACTTGAACAAGGTTCATAAAAACTTACTTAAGCAAGGTTCACCATCAATGCGGTATCCTGCTCTTCCAAAGCCAGCAACCACATTATTTTGTAAAACTGTATTAGTTCCTCTATTTATCTGGCACAGCAATAAAGAAAACACTTGGCGTTAGACAACTGCATAATGAAAGCATGGATATGATGCCATACCTATGAAAACCTTTCACTATCATCCTGCTTCCAGGAGAAAAACTCAAATTATTTTCTGAATTCAAACATATTACAACTATAGTGCTAAAACGATGCTGTCATCGGGTATTGTATCCTCTGTAGTACCACATCCTTGAACTGCATTAAAGAGATTTTGGTCTTTTAATTTTTGGTCACAAAATCTACTGAATGTGGTTCAAAACTTTATAAGTCATAAACTCAATTCCAGATTATAGGGCAGTTCCAGAGATCTTATCATTCTTTATCAATTTCATTTATTAAGAAAAGGACAACTAAAGCAAGCAGAGTAGATACAGGATTCAGTGGTGATGTTCATTAAGTAAATCTGCTGCAGTCAAAAACTAGGTTAGCACAAGTGATAAGTAATTACTAAACAATTTCATTTTATGAGCCAAGTTAAAATGACAGAAAATGAAAGTCAAGATCATAGACTTAACTCTGGGTTACAGAGTAAGCAACAGTCTCAGTTATTTAAAGCACATTAATACTCAGTTTTAAAGTTGTGATAAAAAGTCAAAGGAACTCACAAATGTAAAATAAGTATCTTCTTTCAGAAGTCATAGATAACTTTAAACATTTGGAACTGACCTTTGATTCCACTCTAATGATCACAGGATGTAATTGAAAAGTAATGATGTATGATCAAATCATTAAATTTATGGTAAAAAACATACTGCTGTTAGTCCCCCCCAAAATCTGTCCCCCTCACTTCAAACACAAGTATCTGTCTTTCTCACTGCTTTGTGGAGCAGCTCTGGAAGTCCTTTACATGACTGTTTATTGGGCTACTGTGGGTGAACCGCAGTTCCAAACATTTACCATTCACAGCAGCTTTGACTTTCGGTTCAGCTCTGGTGACTAAGGTGGATGAGGACATGCTGTAATGTTTTCACTTAACAGAAATGGCTGTGAAAGTTTGATCAATGAGTTGTGATTGAAAAATATAGTGAATGCTTAAGTTTTAATAATTTATTACCATAAAAGGCACATTTCCTTTAACACCCTTCAAAATACTTTTCCCTGTTAGACACACACTTATCCCAGCTTTTTTGACAAGTGTCTTTTACAAGTTCTTTCTTTTCATATAAACATTTGCCATATGCTTCAGTCACCCTGTCACCCTTTGTGTAAACAGAACAAGAGACTGTATTTTCCTCATGGTGTGTGACAAATTCTGGCTTTGAGATGTTACCTTAAGGTGCACAGAGCTCATGCTCAATCCTCATCCATCTTTCCAAAGGAGTTAGTTTAATTCCTTTCATTCCTACAGTAAGTGAAGTAAAAACAGGAAGCTGACTCCCATCTAAACCCTGCCTTGTAATTTCTCGCCTGTTATCTTCTCAATCTGTCCCTAAGCAAACACCTAACATAACTGAAGAAACTTCATGAGGAACAAAAAGGGTCCAATTAATAACATCACATATGTGTAAATAACCTTATAGTCAGAAAACTGTAGAAGAGAAAGTGATTTCAGAAATGCTTTATCGTTCTGATTTTCCAAAGGAGGGAGGTAACTAACTCTGCAGATGGAAGCTTCACACATCGTAATAGTCACGTAGCGCCAAGGATCCACTCTAGTATTATTAGAACTTCAAAGTGGAAAACAGAGATGAGAGCAGCTAAGAGAACTATTTAAACCACTGGACAAAAAGAAAAAAATAGCTATTAGAGGCCATGATATATTTTTAAAAGTTCATTCACACCTTCTATTACCCGGCCTCCTTAGTTTATCAGTATCTAAAGGGAGAAATAGTTTGCAACAATATATTGAGATTTATAACTTCTACAGAAATTATGATCATGAATGACAATTATAAATTTGCATAACTATAAATTTATTCTCAATACCTCAATTGCCGCATGCCAGAGAGTTGAACTTAAATCTTTTCTGTTCTGATAGGTCCCTGGCCAAACTGAAAGTGTGACCAGGTTTCTTCGGACTCTGTTGGCATCCCCCCATATTCTTATACCTGGAATAACAGAAAGAATACATATTGTCATCGGTAATTGATGACTTAGGTGGTGTCCTCTTTCCAAGTAAACAGTTTCTGTAGTTTGAGCCTGACCAGCAACCCTCTTAAATTTTTACCCGAGCTAAGAATAGAGGCCAGTGTCGAACACACCAGGTACACGCTGTTTTGCTGCACCTCGCCCTCAGCTTCGCATTTGATTTACAAGCCTTCTCAACTCGGATAATTAACTCCCCTTGTGTGACTGAATTAATCTTGTGGGGCACTTGCTACATGGATGGGTTCACAGACTCCACACCAGATTTTAACAAATACAGATGCACTTCAGGAAACTTTCTAAAATCTTGTAGAATTTTTAAAGTACAATAAATTGGGAGGAATAATCTTTTAGACTGTTATGTGGAGAACATTTTGAAAATCAGAATAATTTAGTGATTAGTGAGTGACTAGATAACTCCCTTTAGGTCACGGTCTGGTAATAGTATTTCCGTGTTATGGGACTTTACCATCCAAATGGATCAGGATAGGCACATGTGGCCATTTAAATGTAAATTAAGCACAATTAAATTAAGTACAATTAAAATTAAAAATTCAGTTCCTTAGTTACACCAGTCACAATTCAAGTGCTCATTAGCCACATGAGATTTAGTGATCCTCACATTAGCAGAGATATAGGCCTTTCCATCCTTGCAAAGAGATTAATAGGACAGGAGAGCTTTACAGCTAATACTGCCAGAGAAAGATATGTCACTAGAAGCAAAACATGACGATGCTACCTTCTCCCACTACAAAGTGAATGACGTTGTCATCTATGTCCAGGCCGTCTGTGCCCAACACACCCACTGCAGGGGAGAAGCCATGATGAAAGGCACAGCCTCGGAGGTAAGAGGAGCTGTGTTCTTGGATCTGTGAAACACAGAGACCCACTGAGCATTTAAACATTAAAATTAGAATGTGTTTAAAGAGCAAGAAGCAAGTGATGGTCAGTAAACAAACTCTGATCAATTCTCTACTGCTTCCTAGTAAAGAAGATCATTTTTAATCATGGGAAATTTTCACAGAATCTTGAATTTGTAATCAAATGAAGAAAATTACTTACTTTACATGTACAATTAAAATAGTCCCCTGTGCTTCTGTGTGCATATGTATTTTGACTATTACCTATAAAATGTTAATATGAAAATTGTTTTTAATAATAATTTATCTTTAATAAGTAGAGACTCTTTTTAGATTACAAAGGATAATATACTACAGGCCAGGTTACAGTTCAAATGATAAAGATTCCAACCTTAAACCCACAAAATTATTTTTCCATTTCTGTTAAAAAATTTTTTCTATTTTTCTTAAATCATCAGGCCTCTCAGAATATTCATTTTCCTTCTTGATGGGGAGATAGATGTATTATCAGGCTTGTCATCTGACAATGTAAGTAAAAATTACTTTAATAGAAACTGTTATTCTTTGCTATAGCAGCATAAATTGGAGATGTGAGCCACTATTACAGATTGGCAATTTTTGTTACTTTTCCTACAGTTCTTACTCAACGTAAGAAAAAAATGTACAAAATGATTAAGTCACATACTGCTATGAGTATAAAAAAGTTAATGGGAAATATATCCAAGAAATCTTTTATCACACTGGATTATAAATTTATCTATACGAATATGTGGCTACTTAGAATAAAAGTAAAAATATTTTATGTTCAACAAATGTAAAGTACAAACCTGTCCTAGATTAAGAAATGTTACTGCGTATCTCGGATCTGTGCTATCCCGGAAGCCTTCTTGACCACTGTGATAAAACTCAACGTTACTTATTCTTGCATCTCCTAGGGAAAGGAAATATTAGAAGAAAACTTCCTAAAGCAAACACAATAAAACTTCTTAAGAAGCTATATAAAGCTGTTTGCATTTTTTTGGGGGGGTGGCGGGGGAGAACTGCATTAATTTCTCTTAGCTCCTTAGAAAGGTGGTACTTTTCAGCCATTTTTTCCCATTTTGCCCTTCTTAGACATTTTCTGCTAACAGACTCCCTTTCCCACAAAATTTTAATTGCACAGATATACCATATGTTTGTTAATATAAAATGGCCCTTTGACGAGCTACAAACCATTGCGGAAGTATTTTCTGTTCTCAAGGACTCTCTCCTCCTTTAGGATAACACTGCCCTGCTGAGAATATTTGCATAAGACAGGAGAAAGTTTGAGATTTTGATTTTGATGCTATAAAGAATTTTTAAGGGTATTATCCTTCAGATAATCTTTTAGAATATGTGTTGCTCTTTATCCTCATCCAGTTTGCTACAGTACATGACACGAGGTAATTTTATAGATCAGTGAGAATAACAATAATAATCCATGAGTGGCTACTCTATACCAAGAGGCTGTACTAAATGGCTTACAAGAAATATGCAGCTTAATTCTATGAAGTATCCTGTGATTTAGGGGCTTTGATTATCCTTAGGTTCTAGGAAAAGAAATACAGGCCCAGAAATTCATGGATGGAAAAAAACAATAGAAGATATTCTTTATTTCAAGAACTGGTATTAATAGGATGCTCTGGAGAAGAGTAATTCTGTACTAGAAAAGTCTGTCTTGAAATTCACAAGCCAACAATTGAGTACCCAGTGGAGAATACAAGAATAATCAAGTGGAAATGGAGCAAAAACGATTACAATGGACCAACTGGTATAACAACAGCAGTAGATGTGGAATGTTTTGTTTGTTCATTTACATACATCACAGAACAATTTACAGAAACAATGAAAGATGACTCTGGGAAGAGTTCATCATATAATTTGAAGTAAGATAGATGTAGATCAGCATCAAAGATAGTTTCACCCTTTTAATCATGGTTTTCTTCATTTTTAGGGAAGGATCTTATCTGTGTAGTAGCACTGAGGATGGAATGAGGTTGATGTGTGTTTAATGCTTAGCACAGGCCTGTGATTTTGTGTCATGGTCATAGTCACCATATCATCCTCATTAGCATAAGGTTTGCTGATTATGATCAAGAGGTGAAAATTATGTTGATACAGTTTTCTTTTTTTTAATTTAAAGCTTTATTGGTACATTATATATACACATCATGATCACACTCAACATTGAGAATTTGTACCAGTATATGACACCACTTAATTCTCATTTTTTTTCCCATTCCCTTAACCAATCTAAAACCCTTGCCCCCGTATACATAAGTTTTGTTTCTATTTTATTTGTTTTGGTATAGCTTTATGCCCAATATATAGAATTTCTAATGTTAAAATGGTTGTGAAATGGAAGAAATAATTACCAATGTTTTTAGATATGCTACTGAAGTATTTCAATGTGAAATAATACATGTTCACTTCAGTAGAACCCAAAAGCCTGAGGAGAGTGAATGGAGGCACAGATAAAGCAAAGTTGGCCAAAGCTGGCAATGAGCATTGGTGGTGATGGACATATGAATTCATGCTGTTTTCTGTGTCCTCAGAATTTCATATCTGAAATTTTATTAAAACAAGCAAACAACAACAAAACAAGAGAAGATCTGTACATGCTGTAAAATGATTTCTGTTTTGGTGAGAGGTTTACTACTGTTACCAAAGGTCAATATTACCTTGAAATTCTGATCTACAAAAATAGAATAAACATCCAGTAATGTTAAGAATTAACTTGGAGAGTAACACACCAAAGACAGGAGCCCTCTTAAAGCTTCCTTTTTCCATGTAATCATAACAGGAAGTAAAATTTATTTAATAACTAATAATGGAAGAGAATATATCCTATAAAATTTAGAAAAATAAATTGCACTTATACTAACCTTTAAAGGTCATCATATTTCCTGTGAATGAACCAACGAGAATGCGTGCACCAAAAGAGTCCCTGGACCAACCAGCATAGTCTTCACCCAAAATTTTGATATTCCTGCTTAGTAATCCAACATCAGCAGCTAATAGGTAGCTCTGACCTGTTTCAGGGACAAAGTGTCTTTTGGCTGAAACAGAAGGACAAATAGATCATTACCAATACTGACAAACACCTGTCTTTATCAAACTCTTGGCAGTTCATATGCTAGATAACTTTTTGCCCAAAGCCAACTAATTCATGAATTGATTAGATTTACACAATTAAACATATATAGGTAGCAGAACTTTAATTAACATACTCTTGTTTAGAAACTAAAATGCAGTCAACATATTTTTTTCTATTTAAACCTAAAAGCTTATTGTAATCAGCGATCACAGAGTTACTGCTTAACAGATCTTTTTTGTTTGTTTGTTTGTTTAGGTTTTTTGAGACAGAGTCTCGCTTTGTGGTTCAGTCTGGCCCTGAGCTCAGCCTCAAACTCACATCACAACAATCCTCTTGCCTCTGCCTCCCGAGTGCTGCGATTACAGGCGTGAGCCACCACGCCCGGCACTGTGGTACGTGGTACTGGTTGCTGCTGGGCATGAGTCTCCACACCCAGTATGGTATGTGGTTAACCGGAGATTGAACCCAGGTCCTTGCGTTTGCAAGACAGGCGCTGGAGCCACTGAGCCAAATCCCGGCCCCTGTTTAACAGATCTTGAAGGGAATTTGAAATCACTACAATTATACACAAACACTGCAGTATAGGCAGTTGAGAAGCATATTGTGCTTTCAATGGATGAGGCAATGAAGTATAGAATAAAAAATAAAACAAAACAAAAGTTTCTTTCAGGCCATGAGGAACACCAGCAACACATATTTATTTCTCCAGCACCTAAGCATTATTCTTTTCCACTTTTCAAAAACAATTCCTTATAAATATATACTAGTACATATGCCAGACACAATCTGCACATTTACATCACTTTATTGTTGGCATATATTTGGTTTTTAAAAACCTTTATTGGAACATTTTAGATATACATAATGATAAAACTCATAGGGAATTTGCACCTGTACCTGATATACTTGTGATACATAATAATTAAATTCATCTCAAGGAACTGCTACAAATACATATTGCATCTTGATTATTTTTACTTCTACTTTCTCTACACAACCTCCTCTCTCTCCTCCTTCCCTGGTTACATTTCTCATCTCCACAGTCTATCTCCTTGTTTCCTACTGTGTCTCTTTTATTTTCTTCTTTAAATTATCTATATTTTGGACCTCATATTAGAAAACTGTGCAATATTTAATCTTCTTTGTCTGATTCATTTTATTATGATCTAAAGATCCATCATTTTTCCTACAAATGACTCAAATTTATCCTTCTTTATGGCTGAGTGATACTCCATTGTGTATGTATGTATGTATGTGTATGTATATACATATATATGTGTATATATATATACATACATATAATATATATATATTATATTTTCTTTATCTGCTCATCTGTTCATGAACTTACAAGCTGCCTCCATAATTTAGATATAATATACTGTGCTGCTATAAACATGGTTATATATTTATCTCTATATTATGATGGCTTTAACTCTTTTAGGTGGATACACAAAAGATACATAGCTGAATCAAATGGGATTTCTAGTTTTAGTTTTTTGAAGAATCTTCACAGTACTATAGTTATTTTTTTACTTGCTTATATTCCCACCATCAGTGTAGAAATACTCTTTTGTCCTCACAACCTTGCCGCCGTCTATTGCTTTTTAGATCCTTGATAATAGCCACTTTAATTGGAGTCTCATTATTGTTTTGAGTTGCATTTCTCTAGTGGCCAAAGATGCGGAGGATTATTTCACTGCTTATTCACCTGTATAATTCTTCTTTGAGATGTGCCTATTCATTTCAATTGTTCATTTTTTGACTTCTTTTGGTTTGGAGGCTTTTCTATATATATTCTAGAAAGCAATCTTTTGTCAGAGGAATAGTTGAAAAAATTGTTTTCTCATTCTGTAGACTGTATAATCACTCTGTATTTTTTCCATTGTTGTGTGGAAGCTTTTTAATTTGATGTAATCCTATTTGTTGATTCTTGGTATTAAATCTTGTACAATTGTGGTTCTGTTCAGGAAGTTATAAATTTTCATTTAGAATTCTTGCATTGTGTTCCAAAGTTTTTGATATATTGTTCTGGCACAGTCATTTGATTGTAGGAATTTTTTCTTTTTGATCCATCAATCATTCAAAAGTATATTATTTCTTGTGTTTGCATAGTTCCTGTGGTTCCTTTTACTGTTGATCTTTTGTTTCATTCAATCATTATCCAATACTGTGGGAGACATTTATTTCAATTCTCTTATTTACTTAAGCATGTTTAATGATCTCTTTTTGAGAAAATTCCATGTGCTGATAAAAAATATTGTTGTTGAACGAAACATTCTGTAGATGTCTTTTAAGTCCATTTGTTCAGTAATGTGGTTCAACTCTGACATTTCTTTGCTGATGTTTTTGTCCTGTAGACCTGCTTATTTGTGAGAGTAAAGCACTGACATTCCCCACTATTATTGCATTGGTGTTTGTCTTTTTATGTCCAGCAGTTTTTGTTCTATAACATTGGGTCTACCAACATTTAGTGTGTAAATATTTACAACTATTATCCCTTATTATTTAATTGACCCTTTATCAGTGCATAGTAACTACTTCTCTTCAGATCAGTTTTGGCTTGAAGTCTACCTATCTCAAAAATAAGTCACTACTTTTGCTTGTTTTCAGGTGTTATGTGTAATATCATCTTCCATGCTTTCATTTTCAGGTATATTTTTCTTAGTATATGAGATACACCTCTTGTAAGCAACATCTGTTTAGGTTTTGGTTTTGATCTAGTCTTCCAGATGTGTCTTTGAATTGAGGAATTAAAACAATTTTCACCTAGTGTTATTACTGGAAAGTATTTGTTGAATTTTATCATTGCATTATTTATCCATCAATTTTGAAGGATAATTTTGCAAGACGCAGTAATCTGGTTTGACAATAGTTTTTTGTTTGTTGTTTGAGGCTTGTAAAACTTCTCTTCAACCTCTCTTGGCCTTAAATATTTGTGTTGAATGTTCTGACATTATTCTGATAGACTTTGCCTTTGTTATGTACTTGCTGCTTTTCTATAATATCTTTCAGCATTATTTTTTGTGCTAATATCTAAGGTTTTGATTATAATATTTCAAGAGACTCCTTCCTGGTTGTGGTATTTGGATTTTATATGCATTATTTTCCATAATACTGAATTCTTTCCTTAAGCATTCAAAAGTTTCTGCTATGATTCTGGGAATTTTTTTTTTTTTTTGAGACAAGGTCTTGCCTTTGTAGTTCATGATGGCCCTGAGCTCAGAGTTGAACTCAAAGCAATCCTCTTGCTTCTCTGCCTCCCGAGTGCTGGGATTACAGGTGTAAGCCACCACACCTGACACTGTGGTATGTGATTCTGATTGCTGGTGGGCTTGAGTCTCCACACCCAACATTGTTGTATGTGGTTACCAGGGACTGAACCAGGACCTTTGTATCTGCAAGGCAGGTGCTGAAATCAGTGAGCTAAATCCCTGGCCCCTGGGAAATACATGTATTAGACATTTGGTTTCCTCTTCTAATCTTTTTCTAATTTCTATCATTTTTAGGCCTGATTTTCATGGTATCTATTTTTGTTTTTCAAGATATCACTAAGTGCATGATCTACTATGACTAATTTGTCATTATATTCTCAGTCTTCCTTCAGCAGGAGCCATGTGTCCTCAAGCAAGATAGACATGGGAGCCCTGCAGGACAGTACTAGGGTTGAGTGGGAAGAGATGAAGAGTATATGGAACCAGAAGAAGGTAAATGCACCAAACCACTTTTACCAAAGTAGTGAATAAGTATCATACGAAAGATTAATTATATGTGTAAAGGGGCATATTTTGGCATCTAGGGTGTATTTCAGAATAAACTAACTACTTAGTGATGGCCTATATTTCTTTTTTCATCCTGCCAATATTTTAATAATCCACACATGAATTAATATGTAAAAAGTGCTTTTACAACATGTTACCCTAAAATAAACCATCACGTAGTTTTCAAGATCATGCTCTTTGACTTCTAACTTCTGCTCTTCTTTAAAATTACCTTTGCTGCAGCCAATATATGACTCTTCTTAATGATTCCACACTTATTCTCACAAGCATTTATCCTGGCCAGGGCATTTATCATTGCCCAGACTTTCAAATGAGTTTTTCATATTTAAGATTTGTGCTTATTTTCATAACTTCTAATTCTTATTTCCTTTGACTTTCTGTTCTTCTTGCCTATAAGCTTATCAAACATTAATGAGATCTTTTATCTATTTACATCTCCTTAAAATTCACTGAAGATCATATGCATTTGCTTATTAGCTTCTCTTTTGATCTCTTTAAATATTTTAACCATTTTGTTTTTGAGTTCTTTGTGTGTTAATTCCCCCACTGTGGGAGATCAGCTTTTGGAGGAATTAAAAGTTGTTAGAGCCGTCCTATTACCTAGTTTTCTCACATTTCCATTTTTTCTGTGCTGAGAGTTTAAGATTATTTGGGGTTGTAAAACTGCTGCTAATGTGGAGATTCCTTTAGTTAATTATACCTCCCTGTCACGTGCCTTTAGCTTTGTTAAGTTCTGAGGGTTGCGTACCTATTCAACCTATTCAGTGTAATAAGAGCATTTGCAGTCATCAGCTATAAACAGAAAATTATTGTCCTTTAATAACAGCATCTACACAACCAGTAAGTTATATCACTCATATACTTTAAAAATTGATTTAACAACCTCAATGTGTTTTCAGTAACCCAAAAAGTCTGAGATGACAAGTAGTCTGGCTCACAGAGGAAGAAGGAAGGGAAAAGGAGAGTACAGTTCAGAGAGAAAGGAAGGAGAAAAAATGGAAGAGCAAATTTTAAAAAAAGATGTAGGACTTTGGCAACATTAGTTTTATGTCTGGAGTGTAGGGTAAAGGTAGTGATTGTTCGTAAGGTTATTTGCAGGAACAAGAAACAGAAAGAAGACAGAAAAGAGTATAATTATATATTGGAGGAAGGTGTGAGAGGGTCTGAAACTACTAATATGCTGATAGAGATCTTGTGTTTCAATCCTGCATATACAGTTTTTAGTGAGGGTTAACCTGACATGACCATCAAATACAATATCTAAACTAATCACTAATGAATTGTTAATCTCCATGGCATGTATACAAAACCTCTCATATATAAAACAAAGTGAAAGGCCAAAAAAAAAGAAAGACAAAAGAAAAATACACACATATACAAAAGCACAAAGGGAGTCTTCTCAGTCTTGCTTATACTTCAGTCTGAATTTAACCAAAGTGTTTGTCCCTCTTAGTTAAAAAAATGAAGAAATTATAGGTGCTATGTTTCATAGTTTGCTTGGCTGAGCTCCAGGCTTCTGAGGCTGTGGGGAGAATTGGTGCTTGAGCTACTTTTGTTCCTACATTTGACCTCTTGCCTGGCAGTGCGTGAAGGGCCATGGGGGTCTGAATGGACAGTGGAGCCTTCTTGTTCCTTCTGCTGACACAGTTCTGTTAGGTTCCAGCTGTGCTCGTGTGGCCATGACTAGTTGAGGGTTTTGTGTCTTGTGATCAGGAACATTCAACTGTATGAACGGGCACCAACACCAAACAGCTGGAGCCCTGGGTCTGCTGATTTCTGCCGGATGGAGCCTCCTCTATCTTTATCCATCCCGTTCTCTGCCACTGTCCCTACAGCTGCTTATGTCTGTTCTTTCTGCCTCTCTCCCAGGGAGTGCGTCTGCTCATTTATATTCTCATGATTTGTAACACAGCACCCAAGATACACTCTCTCTCTCTCTCTGGAAATCTTCTTCAAAACCCTAAGGCAAACAAATTCATTTAAAACAAAAAGAAATGTTTATAACCTTAAACGAGAGAACTGTCAAATTTCAAAAGCAAATTGTTTTATAATTAAACAAGCCATTTTATAATTCATTATAATCTAATCATAATTTCTTAAAGTTTTTTTCTTTTGATTTAAAATATGTCCTACAGGAAAATGATACATGTGCTTCTATCAAACCTGGGCTTGAAAAGTGCCCATATGTTTCTCTTCATAGCTCAGACATCCCCAGTCTATCCCACTGCATCCAGGTGGATAGCGAAAGCTTCTATGAGGCTCTGCTAACTTTTCTGCGCTGTCTGCTTTCACTTCCTGAGATATCAGTAGGAGAAGCATGGTAGGCTTTGTTCCTATAAATAACTTTTAAAATGATCTTGGTCAGATGCTATGAACTTACTTCTCTCCTTTCACTTATTTTCCTTCCTGGGAATTACGGTTTTAGTTTTCACTGTAGCTTCTCTAGAGGTCATTACAGCTTAAAAAATTGTTCACAAAGTGAAATGGGGTGAAGGGGGAAAAATAATGAGATTATAACAAAAAAGAAAGGAAATAAAATTTATGTATATAGGGGGTGGGGGTGATAGGGTGGGTAGGACTACGGGAAAAAATGAGAATTAAGTTGTGTCATATACTGGTACAAATTCTCATTGTTGAGTGCAATCATGATGTGTATATGTAATGTACCAATAAAGATTTTTTAAAAAATTGTCCACGACATAAATTAGGACAACCTTTGATTTTAGATCAAATGTTTTAAAATTTCATAATGTGTGAGAATCCTCTAGAAGCCTGTTTAGTAGACTGTGCCACAGCTCTTTGCTAAATATTCACTAATGCATGAATGAGAATCTTCAGCTAGGACTACTGGTAGATCACATAACTAGCAGCTAGCATCTCTGAGCTACCAAAGTCAATCCAGGTGAAATGCTCTGCTAGAATATCTGTGATATGTTTTATCAAATAATTATGATTACAGGATAGAGTATAAAAGTCAACACTTCTAGACAACTTTAACTATACATCAGTTGAGTTAATGAGCAGCCACTTACCAAAATGATTGTAGGAAAGAGTGTCATTGAGAACAAGAATTTTGTGACCATGCAGGATTTTAGCAATACTTCTGGTTTCTGTCTGGTGTAAGTCATAGCTTGTAGTGGTTATCACAATCTCTTCTCCTTCCTTAGAAAAAGTCGAATGGCAAATTCAAGAACAATTTTAAAAATAGACTTACATTTCTTAGTAAGAACCATTAAACAACTCTGATTTAATAAATACATGATTAGCCTTCATGATATTATCAAAAGAATAAACTGCATGTTAGATATACATTGTACTTTCAGATTTTACATATGTTGTGTTTGATATTAGTACTTCTAAATCAAGAACCTACAAATTTGATTCTATTAAAATTACTATGGAATTATTTGAATATCACTGGACGTTAGCTTTTTTCCTTCCAAATGTTTAATTTAAAATCACAAATTAAAAGTGAAAAGATAACCAGTATAATAATAATAATCTCATTGTCAGTTTTGCAAGAATTTGTAAGTAAAATTTTTAAAACAGAAACTCTCACTTTTCTTTTGTAATAAATATATAGGGTGTTTTCTATATATTATGAATTTTTAAATGCTTGCTGATTTTGCTGTATTTTGCAAGCCAACTGTGAAATGCTCATTTCTCCTCTAGTTAACATTTTGAGAAAGTAAATGCTCACAATAACAGAGAAGAACCATTTTTAAGTAGACCACGTGCATTCATTTTACACCACAGAGTAATTTCTCTACCTGCCAATCCACAGGATCCATCAGAGACACAATTCTGGATCCTGCCTCTGCTGTTTCTGACAGTTTGGTTTTGTATATCAGACGTGGAAGTCCATGAAGATCTAGTTCACCAAATACCCCTGAAAGGAGGACAGCATTCATAATCACATGGCACGGTAATTCAACAGGTGTTATCACAAAAAGAAACTGTTCATTAATATGCTTTAGTAATCAATTCAACATTTCAGAATGAATGGAATAAACTGAGATTATTCAGAACTGAACAAGAAGGATTTGACCTTTCCATTCACTTCTAGGAATCCAGTCCATAGAAAATCAATTCAATATAAAGAATACACAAATCAGTACGTTTATCACAATAATGTTATAAAACTGAAATTAATCAAAGTGTACACTGAAATTTCAATGTATTAATGCCATGGAGTAATACTCTGTAAGTAGTGATCTGAAAAGATGTCCATGGTATGTTACCTGAGAAGAGAAAAATGCATAGTAATATATCTAGTTCAATCATGTTTTAACAAAAGGGAACATGCTACTGGGCAGTGTATATAACATAAATAAAGGCATAGATGAAGACTTTCGGAAGATATCAGTTGTTGACTAAAGCTACTTTCTTCAAGGAAGGTACAAAAGGAAAGACATTGTTTTTTTGATATTTTTCTGTGACATTTGAAATCATGTTTGCAAGTAAAGAATAAACACATACATTCAAATATTTTGACTAAGATTCAATTTGTCTGTTTAAATTCACCAGCAAGGAGCTCAAGGAGTTTAATAACTCAATCTTGAGCTATTTTGACTTGGTATCAGTTTTACAAATTGTACAGGAGCTATGTGACTTCTAAGTAATCTTAGAATACATGGTAATCTTAATAACTAATTGAAAACTGATTATTAGTTGTAATCATATTAAAACTCTTTCAGATCCTTTGCTTTCCAGGTCCACTTAGGAATATGCACCGTACACCACTGTGCCTCAGAAAATAAGGATTAGCCACAGCTTGGATCCAGTAGCTAAGAAAAGGGACAAATGAGTTAGGGATTCTTTACTAAGATTATAAGTGGTATGATGTGTAGCAAAGTCCTCTTTTAAGAGAAGAGAATGAAAAAAAACCCTATTGTTTGATAGATGAAAAATTATGAAGAAAACTAGATCAGGCACATAATGTTGAGATTTTAGTTTTGTAATAAATTATATGTTGGCTTCAAATATACACATGTATATCTATTTTGACTTGGTACATCATACTGTTTACTTTTTTAAAAATCTGCTATTTTTATAAGCCTTTACTACAAATCAGTGTTTACAAAAGCTTCTCATATCACTGTAAACTGAGTACTTTGCTTAGTGCTATATTTTTCATAGTAGACTTTCAAAACTTCCAGGACACTTTTGCTGTCTAGAGCACATACCTAGGACCTTTGCCCCTTGATTTGGTCCTTCTGGAAGAATCCATTCTGGGGTAGAATGATTTCCTCGAAGCACAATCTGTAATTCTCCTCTAAAAGGATTATCTTCCCAGCCACCAATTAATCTACCTCCCTGCAGTGAAGCAGAAAATTGTTGGCCTTAAAAAATGAAACAGAAAAAAATTCACTCATCAAAAATAAACTCAGAAGTCACTGGAAGCATTCCTTAGCAGGAATGAGTGCATTTGTTATAACAATATCATAACTGAAAGTGACATTAGTTTGAACCATTTGTGTTGGGACAAGCAGTCTAGATGATTTTCCCCAGCTCAAATTCAGTATCTTATGTGGGAGATAGGAGAAGACACAGCCCAACCTTCATGACAAATTCCAGTTCCCTATGAGTCCCACAGCAAAAGGACTAACAAGCAATAAACATATTAGTATATATTTGTCATATAGACTGATCACATTCATCATCAGGAATTTGTACTTTACATAATATATATTGATTCTTTTTTATTCCCTCTCCTCTTCCCATCTCTTTCACCCTTATTTCTCTCTCTGACTGATGTAAAACTGAGTAGTGTTTAACCAAATCACAGGATGATTTGTTGGTGTATACAAGATATCCTTTGTGTCCAAGCTATGCCACCTTTGACCCGTTACTGTAAGAGCTTTCACTTGATGATTTTATGCTGCACACATCATTATATAGTTTAACCTCCACACTGAATTCATATGTCAGTAATTTTATTCTTGTTTCATAGAGAAGAAAACTGATACTGAAAGAAGAAAAGTAACTTACACTGAGTTATGTAACAACAGTGAAGTAAGTGTTCAATTTTAACTTTAATTTACCTCAGAGCTCACATATCTGACCAAAATGTCACATCCTTCAAAGCAACAAGGACTAGGGTTATGAACTTTTCTTGAAGAAAAACCATCATTTTAAAAGAATAGTTAGGTCATTCTTTCTCATAAATAATAATAAATGATGACATAACAATTAAACTGATGAAGCAGTTAACGTGATCAATATCATCTGAGATTTATAAAAGAATAAAGTGACTGTTCCAAAGGATTAAAACATCTTATTCATCTATCTAGCTTTCATAATTCCATTTATATTCATTTATGTTAAGAAATCCTGTTTGTAATCTTTTTAAAGGGGATTTAAATTCTTTTAAATGCTTTCCCTAAACTCCTAAATATTTGGTGTTTACTGGAGCAAGTTCACTGTTTAGCTTTACCGATAAACAATACACAAATTTTAAGTAGAACTGAAACCAAGCAAACTTTACATTTAAAAGTATCTTCGTAATTACTCCTTACCGAAAGGAAAGTTGAATCCATAATTTAAGAGAGCCAGAATATGACGGGTTTAGTCATGCCTCTTTAGTAGCTGCAGCAGTGCTGTTTTTCACTCAAACCCATTGAATGTATTTTTTAAATATTATTTCAGGTAAATCTACCTCTTGGAGTTTGACTAGTAAGAACATCAAGCATTATGACCACATTCTTACCTGTATGGATATGTAGGTAGCGTTCAAGACAACTCTCCTGAAAGACAGCCCAACAGCTCCTGCATTGGATTTATCTTCTAGTTCCAGAACTCCCCAGATAACAAGCTTCTCCATGGGTGGCAAATCTATGTCTGCTACAATCCATGTTCCTGTGAAATACACAAGAAATACATACCAGACTTAGGTCCATGACAAAACACTGACGAGCTTTTCACTGAGTCCTGGTGTTGAAATCATGGCCATCTTTTCACACAATGAATGAGTCTTGCCTTTCCCAGAAAACACACTCTTGTGATTTTTTTTCCCCTCTATTTCTCTTTTAAATGAGACCCTGATATGTTGTGCAAGCCGGCCTGGAACGCCTGAGCAGAAGTGATCCTGGTGCCTCAGTTTCCTGAGTAGATGGAACTCAGGCATGAGCTACCACACCCACGTATGTTATTGTTCTAATCAGGCTAGAACAATAACATAAAACCAGGAAGGTGTATTTTATATTCATGAGTGACAGTGAAGTCTGTTTTCTCACATCGGCTCTTTCCCCGAGGTGAGCTGAATAAAAGTGGAAACTCATTACAGAGGCTGCCATCCCGTCACAGCTCTACTGATACACAAACACAGCACTGAGCCCATTGATTTTCGTCCATTACCTTCAGGAATAACCACATTTGCTCCAGGGTGAGGGACGGTGTAATTATTTTCTTGAGATGATTGCCAAAAAGAATGATTTGACCACAAACTGAAAAAAGAAGAAAAATATTCCCATCAACTATTATCTTTGCATATTTAGTGAGCATCTCCTTAGGATGTAGCATTATAGAAAGCATTTCAGGAATGATAGCGTGTGGGCTGGGTAATTGATAATTCCACTAAAGAGAGAAGCCAATATGCATAATTAGTAAAATATTCTTCAAACACAAATCACATGGTTGCTTTTTATTCTGTTGTAGACAATTTCCTCCTAGAGGTCTGATTCCAGAGTGAAGGCTGTGTTCAGTTAAAAAAAATATGGAACATGAAGTGAAGAGAGACAGGCTTACCCTTTCATCATTAAGCCTTTGTGAAACTTTTAATGAAAATTTTTGCAAAGGTTGTAATTATAAAGCTGACGATATTTTTCTATTGGGAAAAGTTCATTATCAGAGATTGTTCTCTGGATTTGGTTGAAAAAATAAAATTTCTGTGATATTAGTACTGGAATTCTATAAAAGGGCCAATATAAAGTTTGGATCAATTATGTGCTCCTGTTACATATTTGTGTTACTAAGTTGAATTATTAAGGACTCTTTTGACTAAAAACATTCTATTATAAAAATTAACATAATGAATTTTTAATGAGCCTAGCAGTTAAAGAGTTATTTAGACTTACAATTAAACATAATTTTTCCAGAAGCAATTTCAATGATTTTTGTTTTTAAATCCTGGGGATTGAACCTAGTGCTCTCTAATAGTAAGCTACATTTCTAGCTTCTTTTTGAATATTTTATTTTGAGACAGGATCTCACTATATCACACAGGTCAACCTCAAACTTGCAATCTTCTCACGTTAGCCTGTTGGGTAACTGAGATTATAGGGGTGCACCACAGAGTAAACATTCCTTTATAAGGTTGTTTCTGTCTAACTAGTGACTAGCATCATGCATATTGACTGGTACAGTTTATCTAGCTTTTCTCAATATTAACAGTTCTTTTTTCTTACCCCCAACAGCATCACCATGATCTCTACACCTTACACATTTTTCTTATTTTTCATTATTACGGTCAATAGGGTCCAGTTCCTCCCAACTAGGCAATTAGGTTGTGCAGCCAAAGCTTCATATTCTAACCTTAAAATGTCAGCTCTGGAGCAAAGCTGTTTCCTTTTCCTGATAGCCATCTGTCTAATAAAAATGAATCAATCCAATTATAGCCATTTTCAGTAAAGAAAGTTCACATTGTGGATAGGGGTGACTATGCTATGACATACATGTGTAACTCATTATCACACACCTTTATGACAGTCTGGCCTAAGTCAGTCTACATCTGTTGTGCAAGTCATAATAAATATTAATTATGGAAATTACATCTCCCTTAGACTGTACAACAGTATTTGAATCAATAACAGTGACAACTCTCATCTCTTATGAAGATCTCCGGTGCCTTGTAACACACCTCCCTTCTTTAACTCACTGTCTGATAATACACACTCCCTGAGTTGCAAAAGAAGTCTTCTTGAATTGCAGAGTATTTTACTTCTTAGTTTAACATCACTAAAAAGTTTTGCCGTAGTTCCAGCTAGCATCACATGATCTGTATGGTCTGACTTCTTGTTTCCAATCTTAGCTCCAGACTATTCTCCCTTCCTCACCAAGATCCAGGCAGGGTGAGTTTCTCTCAGATACTAGATATGAGGTTAAGAAAAGTAAAGAGACTTTACCAAGATGGTTCTTATGGATAACTTCTGCTAAGAAAACATTGGATTATGTCAAGAAAGATTACGTCAAGAGTTATCAAAGGCTCTACCTCCAAAAGACCTACGTACATATAAGTGTCTGGCCGCTTTCTGGGAACTGGTTTTCTTGATGGGGGATGGACAGGAAAACAGTCTTGGAGAATACAACAGTAGGCTTGGAAATTAATAACAACATCTTTCACATCAGGATCCAGGGTCCCCGAAATGGACTGACTCTGATGAAGATCACTTCTTCCTGACACTGAAAGCAAAGCAAAGATGACCATCCAAGTGGGTGAATGTAAATGAAGTCATAACATTTTGGGAGATATTCTTTAAATAGAAACAATGTAAGCCAAACATGTGGACCAGGAATGGGGAAATTCTAAAAAAAAATATATGTTTCTTTCAAAAGTATACATAGTCAAACTATCTTGACAAAATGAATGCTTTAGAACTTAATTTAAATCTATTCATATATACTTTACTTTTCCAAAAATAATTCAATCACAAAATAGGAATCATATATATACTAAGTCACCCTGTACTCTTTTTCTATATTTTATTTTTATTTCTTGCAGTACTGGGGATCAAACTCAGGCCCTTGTTCTTCCAAAGTAGGCTCAGTACTGCTTGAGCTAAATTCCTGGTCCTCCCTATACTTTTTCTTTTTTCTGTGAAATAAAATTATCAGGACCATGCGCAGGCATGTTGATTGTTTTTCCAGTAATGAACTATAAGTTCTTAATTTAATTAAACTCAAAGCATTTCTGCATAGAAATTTAGTCTCTGGTCCTATCCCCTCAACAAATACTTATCAAGTCCTACCAACACAGGGATAACATATTAAGCAATTTTCCTCATTCCTAAAACAGAGCATTCAATGAGATAGTCAAATCTGCCTGAAAATTCTCACCCAAGTAATACAGAGTGCTAGTGTTAGCTTCAAGATGCCAGTCTCCATTCTTGCTGGTATTCCAGTTTAACGGACTTGAAGAGCCATTCCTCACATCAACGACGCTGAACACATCAGGATTCTGAGTGAAGTTGTGTGATACAATCACATAGTCTTCTTCCTATAAAAGTTTGCAGGAAAATGCGATGCCTATCTTAACACTGAGCACAATGTCCATTTAATTTTAGTGACATAATTTTACCCCTACGTTGTGTTACAACAAAAGTTTTCTTTTTATTTTGCATTTAAACATTGTTTATTGACACTTTACAGTTTGTGAAGTAATGCTAGCTCTGAGTATAACACCTATGCCTCTGTTTTTCTCTATTTATATATACACTCAGGTACACACACATATATATGTAAATAGGTATGTACGTATGTTATGGATTTAAAGAGAATGTTTTATTTTATGGTGTTTGAAAATACTTAAAACAATAGTACATGGAATTTGGGGTCTGTAGAAATGTGTAATATGAGCAGAAGGACACATATGTAAAGAAACACTCAATTCAGGATCCTGATCTCCACTAGACATGGGAAGTGGGAATGGCATGAGGCAAATCATAAAGGATTCCCTCTCAATATAGGCAATAAGTGTGAGTGATTTTTGTGGAAACAATAACAAGGACACAAGTATCACATTCTTAGAATGTGGTTACTTCTGACTGGCGAATAAGGTTCTCTCTTCTCAGGTTGGGGGCGGGTCATGCAAAGTGTGCAGGGCCTCCCGGGCCTGATGATGGGTACAAGTAAGGAAGAGACTGTGGGCCGTGATGGACACAATCTCAGCTGTCAGACGATAGACTTCACATTCTTCATTTACCTTAAATCCATAGAAGGTTGATGTATATGATATGTTGGTTACGTGATCCACGTCCTTAAAGTACCAGTTAATGTGATTGGCGTTTGGAATCAGTGCCATCCATCCAGACATATGAGTCAGTCGTTTCTTCTGAAAGGGAACAATACTTGTGCCTGCAGAAGACCGGAAGAGAAGCAAACAGTAATCTTTACCTTTCGGAAATTCCTCCTTTTATGAACAAGTGAAATTGGGAAATATTGCTTTTATCTATAGAAACCTCTTCTGAAACATCTCATTATTTATATTCAAAATGCCTTTGTTTGACTGAAAGAAAGCCCGAAGTGTTAAACATTATATTTCACTGGAATATAAAGTGGCTCTTACCTTGGTATTTTGAATTGCAATGGAGACTTTACTCCGCAGGAAAATTTACACAATGGTAATTACAACTACCAACACAAAAGTGCCTAAACATATGATGATAGTTTCTTAAATATCATTGACCTAAACATGTTAATTTTCACTTTTTAAGAATTTAATTCTTTAGAATTTTTGATTTGCAATGTATGTAAACATGAGTTCTGATTCTGTCTCCCCTATCTTTTGGTTTAAGAAAAATTGGTATGACAATCCTAATTCTTAGCAATAAAAATTCTACTTGCTTAGTGGATTTTTAATTTAGGGCACTAAAAGAATTAGACTACAACGAGCTCTGTCACTTTGTAACACTGTTTGTTAGGCAGAACTTTTGTGGACAGGAATCTTGGTACCTGACCTATGTGTTTTGGGAAAAACTAGACAATTTAATCACACCTTTGGCCTGTGAAAGTACCTGACGGTTTCAGCACAAGATTTGAAATAGTCTCTAACAGTATTTATAAAGGTCTTTAATAACTTATCTCTAGTTTCTCCTTTTCCTTTCTGTGATCTAGATTATTTAGATTTTATGTAAAGTTAATAGTTTTTAATCTTAAATTTTAAGGAGAATATTATAAAAACCTTCTATTCACTTTTTACTGAGAATTAAAAAAAAAAGTTTTCTAATATCAAGAAGAAACAGTTTTCCTAAGATAATGAGTCACTGTCAGTTTTGAAAGATTCTTGAACAGAGGCACTAAACCCTGCAGTACCAAAATCCCTGAAAAGCATGAGAATTATATTCATTTGCATTATTCTTCAGTAAATATTTACTTTTCTCATCCTCGACAATAAAGTGGACTTCCCTACTCTTTTGATGTGGAGTGACTGCTTTGGGCCATGGGAACCTTTGCAGACTGACACTAGCAAAGGCTTGAGAAGGGCTTCCCAGTGAGCTAGAAGCCCTTAGGCCTGAATCTTTGCAGGAAAAGGACCCTGGGTAGGGTGCCCCTGGAGTACAAGTGGAGAGACCTGAGCTCAGCTCTTCTTCTTGATAATTCTGCTTAGCAAATAAAATTAATTTTAACTTTTCTTAGTATTTGGGCTTTTCTTAATCATTTTGAATTGTACACAATTTGAGTACACTGGATTTAAGCATCTTGGGCTGAGACATACATCTGAAGTATAATTAAAATATAATATTAAGATAAGTGTCTCTAATTCGTTATCTGCTCTAATCTTATCCATATATTTACACAGAGATATATCACCGAGTGTGTGATGCTTTGAGAAGTACACATAAGGACAGGCAAGGTCAGGTATAACAGGAATACATGTACACAGTAACTGGGAGACTTCCTGTACTGGTTCCCTGACCAATGAAGTGAAGAAAAACCTGTACGAAGGACTAAGTGCATTCTAGGAACTACTTCTCTTCACAGACTAACAAGGTAACTGCTATGGTTTCAATGTGGAATCTTACCCTCTTCCCTATGTGTGAAAGGCTCGGTCCCAAGGAATGCTACCGGGAGGTGTGGAACTTTTGATAGATGAGTTCTCATGGGTAGTATTTGGGCCACTGAGAAAATATCCTCAAAGGGGAATGAAGTACCCTGGTATCTTTCTTTCTCTTTTTTGTATCCTAGTAAGGAGGTGAATGGCTTTGCGCTACCATTTCTTCCCTGTCATGACACGCTGCTTTGCCAAAAGCCCCAAAACAATGAAGTCAGATGATCACTGCTTTCAAAACTTCAAAACTATGAGCCAATGTAAACCTTTTCTCTTTATAAGGTGACTATCTTAGATTTTTGTCATAGTACTAGGAAGCTGATTAACACAATAATAAATTAAAAGCAATCCCAAATCTTTAAGGGGATATATAGAGATTAGTACAACAAACTATTTGAAAGATATGAAGATCAGAATTCTCACCACAACCTCATTTAGCTTTCTTTCTAACTGTTAAAATGCTTTGTGCATGGTGAAGAAAATGATAATAAATTAAAAGAATCCACTCAGGTAATGATGTCAGGTATATCTTGCATTCTGGATACAGTGTCTTTACTGGTATAAACCAGTGACTCAGCCAGTGAATGATTGCCATACCTGGGCCTGGTATGCCACTAGTGACCTGGCAATTGCTCTCCTCAGACCATCTCAGTTAGCAAGCATAACGGTTTGCCTTTATGAATGAGAATAATGGTATATTTCTAATGTTCTATTCTGAGTCCTTGACAACTTTTCTGCTCTATTATATTATTGTCTGGAGGCATATTAGTTAGTGTCCTCATGGCTGAGATCCAACATCTAATATGCTCAGCTTCAGTCCAGTTCAGACATATCATGGCAGAAGGGTATGGCGGCACAGCAATGCTGCTTGATGGTTGCCAAGTGAAGCAGGGGAACAGTGAGAGTGGAGGGGCCAAGAGACCAGACACAAGCCCAAGACCACACTCCAAGATCTGCCTGGACACACCAGAAAGTGTGTACTACCATCACCAGGGAAGTCTCTAACACAATCAAGTTGACACTTTATCCTAATTGCTGTAGATTAGAAGGTTCCTGATCAACAGATACCCAAGTGCATAGTCAGTGCTCCTCAAGCACTCCTGTGGAAAGTGTTGTTTCCTGCCTGGAATGTGACTGATGACGCATGTGTTATACCATTTGCAATGTTCAAAACATTAAGTAACAGCTCAAGAAGACGGTGACAGAAGTTTAGTAAAACACATTCAATTTCTTAGTGGTTTAAACTGTTAGAATCCACTTACCAAAAGAATCTGAGAGAATCACATCTTTTTCAAGCAGTGATACTGGGGAAGCCTTATTGAAGGCTAAACGGTGGAAGCTCACTGAGGCATCACAGACAGAGCCAGGGAACCCAATGCTCCATTGGGCTTCCTGAGTGCAATGCGAAGGGTCTAGCAATGGACTATGTGGGATGACAGTATGCCCTTCGCGACCTGAGAGTGGGACAGAAGCAAGATCATTTCCATTTTATGTGAGAAAACCAAAAACTCACTGCATTACCAAAAAAATTTTAAAAGTCTTGGGTATTTTGTTTGTTGGCACAAAGCCAGGAAAACTCATGCCAAGGTTTTCAGTGGAATACTGTTAAAAAATTAAGCTGAACTAAGTTAACCAAAGAAGGCTCCACAAAGCTCATGTGACAGAAGGTCCAAATGTTGTCCCTCTTATAAACTGTAGTCAAGAGGAGACAGAGTGATCAGCTGGATTGAGACTGCAGTCCACATGAATATCCAGATTAATGTTCTTTCATCTTTCAAAGAATCTTTCAAAAGTACATTTTTATTAATTCTAATTTTATCCATTGATCAATTCTTAAAAACTGTTCTGTAGAATACATACTCACACATATTCTTTTCATTTTAGATGTCTTTATCACTAGCAATTTATAAAGACACTAATTCTATAAACCACAAATATTTATAGGCAATGTATATACCTTGGACTTAAAGTGATAAACGAATTTAACCTATAATATATGCTCAGTTTTTCTAACATGAGCATATTTCATCAATAAATCTAAATTTTGAATTTAAATTGGAAAGAAAGGAGTTAATAGCAGACTTCTTTTTCTCTTTAAAAGTAATTTATTCTAGCGAAGCTATATTCAGCATGCATTCAGTGTTTACACAAATAAAAATGGAATCTATGCTTTTATGGCTGGTGAGAGAATTTGAGCAGTTTTGAAAGCATTTTCTTATCTAAGTAATTTTTAAATTTAAATCTTTATTGGTACATTATATATACACATCACAATCACACTCAACATTGAGAATTTGTACCAGTATATGATACAACTTCTCATTTTTCCCATGCCCTTACTCAATCTAATCCCCCCATACACATAAGCTTTGTTTCCTTTTTTTACCATCACATTTTTTCTTTCCCCCCATGATGCCCCATTTTCCTTTAAATATTTTCTATTTCACAATTTCTATCATACATTCTAGAACTCATTTATATCTTCAGTTTCTCATACCAGAGAAAAGATATGATAGTTACATATCTGTGTCTCATTTCACTTATGAGTATGTCCTTAAGGTGCATCCATTTGAGTAAAAATGACTCACACTTATCATTCATTATGACAGAGTAGTACTCCATTTTATTAAAAAAAAAAACAAAACAAAAAAAACCAAAAAAACACATATCTTCTTTATCCAGTCTAGAATTAATGGGCATTTGGGTTGTTTCCAAGATTTAGCTATCACAAACTGAGCTGCTATAAACATGGGTTACCTAAGTAATTAACTGAGTGTAAAATATAGGTATTCCAAATCTGAAATTACTTATTTTTTTGATCAATGTTTCCATGATTATCGCTCAAAATTTACTGTTAATCCAAAGTCAAAGTGTAGTAAACACAAGAGAAAGGGGGCTAATCGGAGGCTGCCTCTGGCTGCGGTGTCTTCTCTAG
>PVIR01012332.1:0-45117 GCA_004026965.1 Petromus typicus
TTTGTCTTCTGCTTGACAGATTTTCTGCAGATTTTAGTGCAATTGTGGCTCTTTCTACTCTGTTTCCTACTACTGTCTGTCCTTTCACAGGTATCTTATCTGCCTTTTTATTTTTCCCTTCATCCAGTGCTGAAGGTTGCTCTGCTTATTCTTCCTACTTCCCTTCTATTCTTCACAGGCATTTTGCCAAACACAGCTTTCCCGCATTGAATCCCTTCCTGGCACTTCCTCTCAGAGCCACATCTCCAGACTTATCACATGCACTTATAAAAATGAATCAAGGTGAAGTCTGAATGCTACTACCTTCATGAAGTCTCTCCTAATCTTTCCAACTGTCCATATTAGCTTATTTCATGAAGTCCTTCCCATACTAGTAACGGTTTTTATTTTTGAGAGATGTGTAAAAACCTATCCTCTAGTATTTTAATTTGTCTTCTGACTTATTTGTTTCACTAAAAGAAGCTGATAAGCTACTTTTAAAAATATGCACCATTACTGTATTCCTTACTGCATTACCTACCACATGAAAGTTATTGATGAACTTATCCAGTTCTATCAAATGGAGTATTGGCTTATTCTGTAGGATACTTACAGCCACTAAAAACAACTAGGTTGACATGTTCATTCTTGTCAATGCACACAATTCTCAAGGGGCAACCCCCCCCTTTAATTTTTCTGTAGTGTTTTCTTAATATTTAACCTTGTTTTCTAGTGAAGACTAATCTATTTTGAACCCTTTCTTGTAACTAGCTAGTCAAAGAATACATTCTGGGTTCTTGGTCCTACATGAGTTGTTACAAATTCAGCAATGAATAGAAAATTTTCCTGCATTCATACATTGGAAAGCATTTGAGAAAACACTAATATGCAAAAAAAAATTAATGTGAAAACTTGTTATTATGTACGTAAAGAATTTAGTAGTTTTAGGGTGAAAGGGGAAAATGTTGAGATTGTAACAAAAAAGTAGGAAACAAATTTTATGTATATGGGGGGTGGTAGGGTGGGTAGGGCTATGGGAAAAAACGAGAATTAAGTTGTGTCTTATACTGGTACAAATCCCCATTATGGAGTGCAATCATGATGTATATATTTAATGTACCAATAAAGATTAAAAAAAATTTAGTAGTTGCATAAAAATATCTGGCCAATCTTATATGTGAAATTAAGGAATTCTTCACATATAGGATAACATTTTACAAAAATGTTTGGATATTTGAAGAAATTCACACTGTAGAAACATGAATAAGTAGTTGGTGAAAGCTCTGAAATACTTCCTATTTGTGTGTTCCCAAGAGTAGGACTTCCTCTCCTAACCAAAAGGAGTAAGCAACATGCCCTTCAGCTGGACCCTGTTTAACATAGCTTCAGTTTATAGAAAAACTAAATTCACTTAAGTTTCTGCTTCTGTCTGGTTTAACCTGTAACCAGTGTGTCTGCTCAATAAAGCCTCTGGCCCCTGGGCTGATGATCCAGCCCAGCCAAAGAACATCTTGTGATGTTGGTTGGCAACTTAGTTAGCATGAAAGTACAAACAAATGTCTTTTGCCCTCCCAATTTTGCTCACACCTTCCCTTCCAAAAGCTGTGAAATCAAGAGCATACTTTAACAAAATTCTATGTAGAATTTTAAAAACTGAAAGTCATGGAAATTGAGTGCAGACATGTACTTACCAAAAGTCAAAGGACAAGGATAAAAAAAGGATATTGGCCAAAGTATAAAAATTTATAGTTAAAAGATGAATAGACCATGATAAAGTATTTATTATTTATCTTTAAAGAAAGATACTGATTCCTGGGACCTTCGTATTTAGTATGATGATTATAGTAAATTGTAATATGTTATGGACCTGAAATTTACTCATTGTAGACCTTACATATTGCTATCACCCTGACAAAAGAAAAGAAGCATTCCTGTCAGTGCTGGATTGTGACATTGTGCTAAACATATTCTTATGCTGTACAGCTTAAATATATAAATGTTTTCTTCATCTTATTTCTTCTCTGAGTCTGCTTCTCAGACAGCAACAACAACAATGATGAAACCAAACTGTGCCAAGTACACTCAGTCCAGGCAGAGTCAGGAAATGTAATAAGTTTGTGATATATTTTTTCCTGCTGAAATACTGGTACAAATGATTTCCTTGCTCCCTTCATTCTTTATTTTGTTTTAAACATTTTTAAATTTAAATGCATAGACAACTATAAATATTAAATAGCAAATGAATACATAAACACATATACAGCTAATGTTCTTCATCTGGATTTAAAAAGTGCCTATCTGTGATCAGAGCAAATAAACTTCTTGGTTTGTGAATCACATAATTTTTAAAAAATATTCATATAACTTTCATATCTTATGAATATAAAACATGAGTTAACAGAAAACGCAGCAAAACTTTTTTTTTCTATTTTAGTAACAACCAAATAGAAGTACATACATCATTCTTGTACAAATTTTGATTTTCTGATGGGAGAAAAAATAGATCTTTTTGTAATGCAGACTTAGAATGTTTGAACTGAATTAAAACTCTTCAGCCATGGGGCCGGGGAGTTAGCTCTGTGGTTCCGGCGCCTGTCTTGCAAGCGCAAGGGCCCGGGTTCGATTCCCCGGTAACCACATAACAATACTGAGTGTGGAGACTCACACCCAGCAGCAACCAGTACCACATACCACAGTGCCGGGCGTGGTGGCTCATGCCTGTAATCCCAGCACTCGGAAGGCAGAGGCAGGTGGATTGTGATGTGAGTTGGAGGCTGAGCTCAGGGCCAGCCTAAACCACAAAGAGAGACCCTGTCTCAAAAAAACCTAAAAAAAAACCTCTTCAGCCTGATGTGAACTGATCCAGCAGTTAATACCAGAAATGCCATAGACCAAAACTCCCCCAAATTTCCCTGCTTGGAAAACTGCTACCATATATTCCTCAATTTTGTATTTTATCTTTATTTCAGTAAAAATAAAACACTAGCAGGATCACACAATCGGTAGCAAAATAGACCTAGTCCAACAAGAGGTTCATGGACCACAAGACAAAATATTATAACGTAATCCTTCTGATCCCTTTTATTACAAAATCTTACACAGACAACATTATATGAAGTTATATCTACGCAACAAGTAGAATAATGCTTTTCAAAGCAAGCTAAATACTGAACAACTGATTACACTAGGAAATATACAGGAAAATAATTATGGCTGAGGTAAGAGAAATTAAGGAATTAGTCATCATTTATTCTCTTGTGACTCTGAAAAGGTCGCAAAGATATTCTTTACCATATATTAAGTGAAGATTTCTTTTTTGTTCCATTTTTTTTCCTTCTCTCAACTGCACACTTCTAGGTCTTTACATCAACAATTTGCTATTTGTTCATCTCTGTGGATGAGATCTGATTCTTGAAAATGAATCTAATTCTGATTTCTGCCCTACAGATGCATTCTGGCATCATAATTTAGCATGAAGTTTGAAAGATGTGACAAAGAAAGATATGCATGTTGGGGGTGGCATGTACACAAGATGCAAATGAAAGAGATCCTGGAAAAGCATAACAGGGTGATTTTAATTTAGTGCTCAAATTAGTTTTGCAGATAGCTAGACACTTGTCTCTCATTTTCAATCACTCCTCTGTTTGTAGAGCACTTTGATGGCTGTCTTGATAGCAAAATTATAGGCAATTAAATTTAGAGGGCTAATCATTCCTATGATTTCGACTTCAGAAAAATAAAATGATAGTTTAAATACATCTTATAAAATGAAACAGTATTGTTTCAAGGAATCAAAAGCTTTGTCACAGAATCAAGGGGGCTAACATCTAGGATGAATCATATTTTTCTTGCCAATCAGAAATTTTACACTTAGGGATTCATGACAGAGAAAATCACTCAAATTATTTACTATACATTAGCTCTAAGGTATAAAGATAGAGAGAGGTTATTTGGCAGCAGCTGTTAACTCACCTGTAGAGAAAAATTCTGTTTAATTGTACCAGTTAAATTGTTTACTTGCTCACAATTAACACTACCATCTGAAGTCCAGAAATTGTTCTGAAAATTCTGTCAGGAAGTCCTCAGGGATTGAATGTCAAATTGATCTTCTTGTTTAAGCATCCTGCACCACAAATGTGATGCTTTCCCAAGAATGTCAGATGAACTAACCAAAGCAACATAAACAAAGTGAAACAAAACCTTAGTTACGAAAAGTTTAGCTTTCTTCTACACCCGCCTCGGTAGCAGCAGTCCTAAATGCTGTATTTATTTGCTTTTAATTTTTGATACATGTTCATGGGAAACTATCATGATAATGTTGAGATGCGTGCCTCCATCAATTTTATCTGCATTGAAGATTGTGGCTTATGACACACACTTAGGCTAAAATGTTTTGAGTAGAGCCTCTTTCATCCTAAAAATCAATTGCATCTTTTTGCATTGTTGCCAATAACGTATGCTAATGCATTTTGAAACATCTAAGAGCAAAACATTTTTTTAAAAAGCGAGTGTCTTAAAATTGAAATGTATCAATATGAGCAAAAAAATATCAATTTTGAGTGTTCACAATATATGATAACTTGAAATTGTATGTTTTCCTAATAGAATTGGAAAGAAAGGTCTTTAAATATAAAGGACCTTATTTAAATATGCTTCTTAATAGATCCCATAAGCCAAAGATATCTTATAAATAACTAGTGAAATTTACTAGTAGATGTGCCAGCTATAAGAGAGTCTTTAGTCATTTCACTGGGAGATATAAAAATTCTTAATATCATGTTTTCTAGGTTATATTAGTTTAATTTGAATTTTTAAGTGTTTTTATGGGCTTTTTGACATTTAGGAGCTATTTGAGTTTTCTCTTAAAGAATATAATATTTTTGCGCTTGAGAGATCTCAATTCAGCCTCTCAGGCAGATATTAAGAAGAAAATACTTCAGCATTTTACAAATGTCATTACATTTATGAATATTAGGCCATCCTGGGAAAGATATATTTCCATAATTTTATGTTTAGAGCATGTACAAAAAGCACAACTTATTGATTAGATAAAAACATGAAGAATTAGGATAAGCAGAGGAACAGGAATACAACTAGAAACTGCCTTTTATCAATCGTGTTCAAACCACTATGACAGAGAAAGAGTTAAAAATCGCATGGAAATAAAATAAGGATACATATGAATTAAAATGTAATATAATCATTGCAGAGGACCTCATGTTTCCCAAGTTATGGAATAAATATTGAAATTGAACTTAGCACTATTAAAATATAGCAGATGTGGGTAGAATGGGTTATTTTGCCAGCGAGAAGATGTTAGCATGTCTTCTTTTTTTAATATCCTAAAGGTTTATAATATTGACTTATTTATTTATTACACATATTGTAATTTGAGAGTTGACAGTTCTTATACATGATTAATGCACAGAAAATCTTTAAAACAGCAAAATAAATGTATCAGAGGCAAAATTCTCTTTTTTGAGTAGCTGTATGAAGCTGCATGGATCCTTATGTAGTTTATTCATGGTTACTTCTACTTTGAGAAACAGTTGAAGTTAGATGGTAATAAAGGTTCTTGTGGCTCTAAAATGTTATTACCAGTTCGCATTACCTTTTATTGGTTATATTCTGACACTTACAGCCAATAATCTTGTCAACAACTCGGTATTCAACTATTTCCTTCTTACTCTAAGTACTTGAAGTTACGACATGCTCCTAGAGATTTAGTCCACAAAGCTGCCCTTATTTCATCTGCTAGTTGTAATTTCCAAATTATCACAAGTATCTCTTCTACTAGTGATAAACTGAGGGTTTCAATAACTTCTTCCCAAGGTTCAAAATTTGCTGTAGAGAAAAAATAAAATAACTAAGAAATAAAAATGTACAGACAGCATACCAGCATCCTCCATACCTTAAAATTGCTGTCATACTAGAAAATAATCACATCCTTTCTTCTCTAGGTCTAGCAGTAAAACAAGATGTCTATTTATGTCCCGGTATGCTATCAGGTAACTTGCCTTTAAAGTGGCTCAATGACTAATCTGGGGATCTGGGTTCTTCACCTCTCCTTCTGGAGTTAAATTTGAGGTTATTCTCATCTGGAACAAAGAATTGAACAAAATGGGGGAAAAAAGCAGTGGCAAGATTTATTCAAGAAAGCTGAAGTGAAGAGTAGGAGAGAAACTTGCTCTTCAGAACAAGCCTGGATCAAGTAAAGAAAAAAAAGGGGGAGGGGAGAGGAAAGATAAAAGTACACGATGTCTCTAGGAAATGCAGCATGGAATATCACGGACAGCTGTGATATGAAGCTGCTCGTGGTTGGCCTTTCCTTTTATGCTGTCTAAACCTAGACAGAACCCAATCAAACTTCCACATACAGGCCCTGAAGGAGGTGCTGAGTTCCCACACTTAGACTGACATCAGATCTAGGCCAAGCTATGGAAAACCCACTCAAGTTCTCCTGAGAGTCCATGGACAGAGATTTTGAAACTGTTTTGGGATCTTGTCATTAATAGATGATGCCTACTTCCCCAGCCTGGTTTGCTGTGTTCTAGTCCACTAATACTTCCTTCTATTGAGTATGCAGGCAAATTAATGACTTTGTAAAAGCTAGTTCTTCAGCCCCAGACTCCAAATTTGAGTTCTTGAGACTCTTGACATGAATCCCTCCTATTTCTCTATTCTTCTTTCCTCCCAGAGTTTAAGATAGAGCTTTTTCTATCAGATTATCTTATCTGAAAAAAGAAGCAACTCCAGAAGTAGTATAATTCATATAAAATGTGTTAAGAACCTAGAGGCAAATAATTATTGATTGTTAAGACAAAAGAGTGACTAAGCAGAGGATAAAAGTTTGCTCTTAACCTAGATTTTGACCTTTTTAAACTTAGATTTTGTATCTAGGTTTAAGCCACCTTGGAAGAAATGGGTCATGGGAGTGTTATTTTGAGACTACTATTTGGTTTCTTACCTTCTTTTCTCAAACTCTTTCCAATCTACTCATTTTTAGGGCTCACATGGGTTAAAGGACTTTGTTCTACCATATCCTCCCACTGTGAGATTCCTTCCTGCAAACTAGTCAACTGTAGACCAAAACCTCTGAAGCTGGAGGACAAAAGTAAGCCTCTCCTTCTGTAAGTTACAGGTGCTACATATTTTGTCAAGCCAGTTGGAAATCTGTCCAAAAAATGAGTGTAATCCTTCCTCACTTTACAAGGCTATCAGGCCAAGAGTAACTAATGTCTTTTAAGGTTTGCAGAGGCATCTTGATAATTATCTTTTCATTTTGCTAGGACAAAATACTTGACACTCATAAGGTAAAAGGATTATTTTTGGTTCTTGCATTCAAAAGGTTTAGTCTAAAGTATCCCCAAGGCAATAATAGCATGGTAGAAAGGCCTGACAGAAGACAACATTTCATCCCACTGCATCAGAGAAACAGATAGTAGGGGAAAATGCTGCAGAGGAACCAATTAGGGACTGAATAAGTCTTCATGGCCACACTTTCTTGACTAGCCCAGAAACAACTGTAGTTTTACTACTACCCTCAGAAGTTTTCAAGCAATAAACCAAGTCAAAAATCAAAATTAACCATTGCATTCTCCTGCTTTCTGTGTGGGAAAAAATGCAAATCTAATGAGTTCTAAAATGTAGGATAAATATAATGAAAGAGAAAATACTAAAATTTCCTGGAGCTCTGACTTCCATGTCCCATTAAAATAGTATTCTTGAGCTTCAACCATGTGATATTACCTTGAGGTTAAACTTTGTGTGACTGCTGCACTGGCACTTCAAAAAATATAATTACTTTTGTGTCTTTTCTCCTTCAATTTGCCTTTTTAAAGTTTTTTTCAGTTCCCCTGATGATCAGATCTTTAGTGGCTGGAAAGAAAGTTCCTTTGACTCCTACATAGGTAATCAATATTTTATTTGCCTACTCTAATTTTATAGCAAACTGTTATACTGCAGAGGATATCTCACATAATTATTGGAAATTATTTGTAATAAAGTATTCCTAGGATTGAAAACTAATGGTTGCCTTTCCAAATGAGTGTAATATCTCTGCTCTAGTTCTTTCATACCATGCTGAGAACTTGCACCTATTACAGAAGAAAGGCCAAGCCAGAGACTGGCTTTACCATCAAGATCCAGTCTTAGTTCCCTATAGCTGCAAAGTTGTATCAGACTGACTTTTTAGCCATGTTCAAGACTTTCTCCAAGGACTTTACCATACGGTGAGCTATAATCTGTGTCTTTTGTGAATAAACAGAGTAGTTCTTATTGCCTTTTTTATACTTATAACTTAAGAGAAGTTCATCTAGAATCAAATGGTCTACCTCTGTCATGAAATCAGCTGACCACTTCAAGTAGTACACTAAAGACCCATTTAGTGATTTCAATCCCCTTCTATACTTGTAAAGAGATTCTGATAAGCACCACCATGACCTAATTTAATGCATTCTCAGAATTTCATAGTAATATGCATAGGGCTGTGTCTCCTATTAACACTCTTTTAATAGATCAGGTTTCCAGTGCTTTTTGCCAGACCACTGAGTCTATGCCATGAGACAGTAAAAGATCAAATGTGGAGGTCTCTAATTGCTATCCAGTTTTTCCATTGTCTCCAGAATCCAGCCCACCAGCTTGATTTATTTTTACCAGCTTTGATCAGAGTGATTATCCTCCAAATAAGTTGTTGTCCTCTCACTCTGGAACTGCAATCCTGTAACTGATCAGCTTTATGTTGGTCAGTCAAGATCCATATATCAGGTACTGTCCAAGCACTGAACAAAGCTGACAGCTCATTATGTACTTTGAACTTAAAGCCTAGAAGGAAAATGCCCTGGTTTGTGAGCATCCCCTTGCATTCTCTTAGTTATATAAACTGTTTTCATTTTATTATAGAAATCTTTTGATAAATTCTTCCTCATTAAATATTTCTCTGACATCATGGGGATATGAAGACTCAAGATCTTTTTTTAATCCTCCAGTAATAAGGATAGTATTGATTAATATGCAAGAGTATGCTGGCGAATGCCCCTCAAATAGCAATTCTCTAGCCCTAAGTATCACAGGTCAAGGTAGAAAACATGCATTGATTTACAGTCTCCACATGGGGCTACTATCATTAAAATTTGTCCAACTAGGCAGCCAACACTCTAACTTCTCTTTTATAATATAGATGCTCAAGCAATCATATTGATTACCATTTAGCATGTCTAAGTAATATGTCTAAGTAATATGGATAGCAGGATATGTTTACATATCTTTCCTTTATAATACTTGGTAGATAAAACATTCCCCAATCAGAAATACTTTCCAATTCACAGTATAGTCAAGTAAAAGAAATGTAACCACTTCATGTGAAAACTACCAAGCCAAGCCGTTTTATTTCTAACTATAACCTTCATTTCAACTTTATGGAGAAGCATTTGTTTTTGTTCATACAATAGTAAGTAAAGAAAGTATTTCTCAGACAGACATAATACCCATTCCCATAAAACAAATGGAATAGAGTTTTTTCTAACATAAATTACTTTTGAACATTCAAACTTTACCCAAACTTTCAGTTTAATTCTATCAAGCCTTTCATTTATATATTGTCTCAGTCTATTTGTAGATCTTGGTAAAACTTCATTGATGAGTCTTGATTTCAGTCGAGACTGACAAGAAATTCCACAAATTTTAGTCTCTACTCACACCAGCAATTTTACTGAAAGGCAAAAAGCAAGGAGAGTCTGGCCCTTATGTCTCCTGTTCCCAAATATACATACATTTTTCCAGTATCACAATGCTATATATATTCCCATCAAAGGATTTATGATTACATCCCCTGGCCATGCAAATCTATAGTTGACATTAGGGCTCCCTTTTAATTTTGAACATTCTACAAGTTGACAAGTGTATGGCTTTTGTCTACCATTATGGTACAACACAGATAACTTCACTACCAAAAATTGTTTATATTTGGTTTTATTTATCTCTGCTTTCCTTGGAAACTACTAATTTGCATTGATTTTAACCATCTATTTGCTTTTTGCTTTGTTCTGAGGGAAAACAGTTTTGATCGTGCCTTATAAAATATACTTTCTGCACCTCAATACTTGTAAGTGTTTCTCATTTACTGAAGAGCAATACCTTGGCTTGCTCAGCTGGCTTGGCATTGCATAGCACTAATCAGAGTACTTCAGAATTATTTCTGTGAGAGGCATTTATTCATGTGCTAATAATTTGATTATCAAGTATTTATTGACCAAGTGCCCACTATAGTTAATATATTAATAGATGGTTGTAGTTTGAGATCAAATAATGTTCCAAAATAGGGGCAAGTGGCCATAAAATAGGTGAAATTGTTGCTTTATAAAGATGTCCAGTACCATAGAATGTCACATTATTAGGAAATGGAGTAATTTCCAAGATATTTAAGACACATCATGTATTGCTCAAGCCCTAACCTGATACATGCTGTGTCCTTATGAAAAGAAAAAAAAATGTATACAGACATTTACCCAGGATTTCTCCTTGGAGTAACAAAAATTAAGTTTCTGGGACAATAAGTCAATATAAATGGGTAGAGAAGTATGGAATAGAGCTAGTATGCAGAAGCATAAAATGTGGAAAACAAAGTGAAAGTGACTTTCCTATCTAAATTACAAGATTATCAGGGAAAAAAATTGATATCAGCCTTGTCAAATGATATGATTTTTCCAGAACTTAAAATCTACCATTGAAGATAAAATTTCCAAACTCTTCAGGAGTGGAAATATTTCAATTTATTTCCTGAAATACTATCCAGTATACAGAGTAAATAAAGCACCTCTGTGGGCGGCTCCAGTCCTTAAGCCAAGATCTAGCATCACTGCTTTGCACGTGATCAGGATCATATCCCACAGGGTAACCGTTTGCTGAGGCTGGTATTTATGTATGTGCAGGTGTGGGGAAGTCTACTGTTGCAACAAAGAGCTGCTTTGTGTGAAGGTGATTGGTTCCTGAGCAGTCAGAAATCCTCCCACCACAACACCTGCTAACACCCAAGCCCACTTGTCATGCTTCAGTCCTACCACCCTCATACTATTTATCAAACAAACCAAATCTCTTCAATCACAGGGATATTTCAGTGGCCATGAAATTCCATTTATAATATTCTTTTGACTTTTCAGATCATTAATTTATTCTCATTGTAGATACTGTAGACATTTTTAACAACTTTGTGAATCCTACAGGAAGTAGCACCACTTGACCATTCTCATTCTCTTCGTCTTCTGTTGTTTTTCATTATTTGAAATTATTTTATTGATATGTTTCATTCTACATTGTCTCCCTGTCATTACTCACATCGCTAAGTCACATTAAATATAAATGTGATGATAGAATCAAGACAAGAATCTCATGTTTTTAAATATTCACTGATTTATTCCTGATGTCTAATGCATTGCTTCATACCCAGTTGACCAATAAATATTTCTTGAATTAATGCAAATATTACCATTCCCAAAGACCAACTTAAACTGTGTGTGCAAATGCATATATTAGATGAAACAACTTTGGTTCGATTTATCATATGGCCTGGATAAGTCTCTTAAAGTAGATGATGAATGCTCCCATATTGGCTTCGTGTAAAATATGAAAGAAAATTAAATAATACAAAATTATACTACCAAGTAGAAAAGGATAAATGCACACATTTAATCTCAGAGTATGCAAATGTATAGAATTTGAATAATGATTAAATGATTGCATAATTATCCATCAGCATTAATAAGGCCAAGTAGATCTACTTTGTCACAAAGTAGAGAATGAATTTCTCAGATTTTTCAGAGCTTAAATGATTACCTTTACTCTGACTTTCCTTTTCTATTTCTATGAATTTTACATGTGATTAGTGTAGTCAGTTTAATAATCGCCATTACTTTAGCACATTCATTTGCTTTTACTTTTGTTTCTTAACTGTTTTCAACAAAAAATGTTATAAAAAATTAAAGCAAGATATATCAGTTAAGTGTCAAACCAGTTTTGTTCCTTACATATTGCAAAGGTCATACTTTTTGAAATATAGTTTCTAGAAAATAATGATTGTAAATGTTTTTAGTCAAATGTCCATATTTGTTATTGTTTTGAGAATTCTATTAAAATATTTTTGATTTTAGTTTAATGATGAGTCTTTAGTGGGACTGTTTCATACTATGGTGAAACTCTTCTACAATGGCGAAAAGGCTGTAAACTTTGAGGTGCTAGAGAGTGAAAGAATCGGTACGATAAGAATTGCTATGTTACATCTCTTACTGCCCTCTACTTTCCTTTTTGGACCTTGGCTAATTATAATTATTTGTTTATATCTCAGCTCTATTTTTACATTATGTGTTTATGTCTGTCTTTGGATCTTTCTGGCTTCTCTTATAATTATTGTTTATTTGTTGTCTTTAAAAAATGTCTTTCCTGTTGTTTGCTTGATTTTGTTCTAATATGTGTTTCAGATATAACATATGAACTCTTTCAAAATACTGAAGACACCAAAAGTACTGTCTTTCCTCCTTTTATTTATGTTACTTTTAAATCACACAGATTCCATATATGAGCCCTTATCTGGTACCATGAGGTTTAGGTAAATGTTTTTTTGTGGGACCATTTCCTTTCATTGTTGCAACATGTAGGCCCACCTTTCGTCTCCTGGTCTTCTGTATTCTTGGCTTCGATGCTCATTTCCCAACTCCAGGTTCACCAGGCATCCAGGTGAACACAATAAGTTCTGATGACCGACTCCACACTTTCCATTCCAAGCGCATCGATAGAGAGTCTTCTTCACTACTGAAGTGTAAGTACAGTTTTCATCTGCCTCTCCAAATCCCTGTGCTTTTCCTGCAGAGTTCTCTGCCCCATCTCCTGACTCCTCATCATCTAGAAAATTTGAAAATAAAATCACACAAAAGAAAATAGTGATCCTAAGAAGGATGTTCCATGGAAAAAGTTTAACCTTTTTAGATATTATGCTTAAAAATATTCAGTTTATAAAATAAGTACAGAAAATATTAGATTAAGAAATGTAAAGACCTTTCTTTGTGAAATGATATCTTTCTGCATGCTAATATTGCTTTTAAAATTTCCAAAATGAGAAAATAATGAACATGTCCTAAAATTTAACACTTTTTTGACCAAATTCAATAGTATTCCATAGAATACTTAAGATGCTAAAGTGATTTTATAATTTTGAAATATAGGGATGTTACATTTTTGAGGGCTATTACTGTTCATAAATTTGTTACTCCAAGTTTTATCTGGGGACTTAAGTCCCAAAGTAATTTCTATATCCATTAAGCTGGAGAAACCATTGTATAATACCCAGGCTATCATTTGCCAGAGAGATTTCAATCTATGGAAAATTAAAGTGTCTCCTTAACATACCAGTCACATAAGATCCCTCATTCTGAGAAAAAATATTTCTACACATTACCTCTTGTGTTAGTTAGGGCTCACTGAAGGAGCAGATTTAGCGTAAAATGCATATATGCTTATGCACAGATTTTGCTGGAAATGTTCACTGGCCTGGAAGCAGAGGAGAAACAAAGATCACCACCAGATCAGAGGGAAAGATGTCAAAGGCAGTTTGTGAGCTGGAGGCCAGAGGATCTAGTCAAAGACTGAAAGCCTGGAGTTCACTGGAGAGATCAGTGTGAATCTGTGGGATAAAGATTAAGGGTCTGTGTTGAAAGCCTGTAGGAAGAGGAAACAAACATACAGATTAATGTTGGTTGATCCACCCACATCTGGAGCGGGTCGTCCCTCCTCAGTTGTAGCCCAAGTGTCAGTAATCTAACAGAAACACCCAGAGTTTTACTAATCTGCTAGACTGTTCTTACGTGAAATTCTGACACCAAAATTCACAGTCACACCTTTTAGTCTCTCACCTTCAGAACTCACCTACAAAACATACACTTATTCAGCTGAGACTACAAAAGCAAGAAGACTAGATATATAGCTATAAATGCACATTTCTTTCTTCTGGAGGTGAGAGAAACAAAATCCATAATAGCATAACAGAAAATAGTCTGAAGAAAAGACTGGCCGAATGAAATGATTTCCAGAAGGCAATATAGTGGACTGAATCTACGTATTTTAGTAGACCAGATGAGTTATCTTATTTGTTTTTTTAAGGCACCAGAAATTAATTGGTTGATGAATATGATTGTTTTTAAACATCTAAGTTTCTACTAGTAATGGAAAATTATCAAATGACCAAAAGTAAGAATATTTGACAGGTTGACCCAAGTGGAAAAATACAAATTCCATTATTTCTTCTTCCATTTATTTAGCGTGAAGTACAGAAGATAAGTCTGTAGAGTTTCACAGCTGCCCATATCAACATTCAGACAAGGGGTATTTCATTACCATCTAGTCCACTGACAGACCTTCACAAAGGGTTCTTTTAAAAAGATGGATATACATAGAATAAGTACTTGCGACACAACTTGACTGCAAGGTATCTGACAGATACAATATTCTAATTAAGAGAGTATAATATTCCTTCTTTAAAAGGCTTTTTAAAAAAACTGCTAATATTTTCCAGGTATTTCCCATGCTGAACAGTTTAGCTGTGATGTATCTTATATGACTAAATTTTATGGTGACAAGTGATAAAAGGCATCATTTCTGCTTGTGACACTTGCTATTTGTATTAAAATAAAATAAATGGAGAAGAGCAGAAACATTTTCAATAACAATTGATTGTCTCAAAACCAAATATTGACTTTAATCAGATTTTTGAAAACCTTTAACCATTTGATTTTACAACTGCATTCTTCTACAAAAAGCATCTTTTCCCCAGAAGGGAAATTAGACTTACCATGGGAACCCAGAGGTCCAAGTATTGGGCAGCAGGTCTGATTGGAGCTCAGTTTAGATGTCTTCTCCATGCTCTGCTCAGTGCTCTTCCTGCTCCTGGATGTAACACTGAGGCTGAGCACTGTCCAATCCCGCTGTCTCCTGAAGAGGAAACTAAAGTGTCACTCACAGAAGCAGGAAAAGGTGAGGAAGAGTCACATCTGCAGGCTGTGCTGGTCTTACCATTTGATACTTTACCACTCTGGAGGTTTTTCTTTACAGAGGATGGTAAATAAGCCCATTCTTCACTAGTTCAGTGTTGAATGAGTGACTGATTTCAGAACTGACCAAAGAGGAAAAGGGATTTTGAAATTGGGAATCTAAATCACATGACTCTTGGGCGGGGGATTTAGCTCACTGGTTCTGGCACCTGTCTTGCAAGTGCATGGGCCTGGGTTGATCCCCAGTAACCTCATACCACAGTGCTGGATGTGGTGGCTCATGACTGTAATCCCAGCATTTGGGAGGCAGAGGCAGGAGGATTGCTGAGTTGAGGCTGAGTTTAGGACCAGCCTGAATTACAAAGTGAGACCCTGTCTCAAATACAATCAAACTAAATTACACTACTCTTGTGAACATTGCCTTGTATAATGGTCTGTATTTGTGTTTAAGAGGTATATTGGGTCAGGAACAAGGACTGCAATGGGATTATAATCTGATAGTAACTCACAGACTACTCAGTATCACTTCATTATTTTTGACCTTATTCATATTTCCCATAAGGAAAAAAATGAAAATTATGACATTCAATCTGATTGGAGGACTAAGGTCAGGACAAAAATTTATTTTTTGGGACCTTTGAAATACAATACATATGCTGACAGCTGTCTCTGGGGAAAAATCCTTCTTAGAATCTGAAAATCTAATAAATTATGCTTTTTTGGCTTTTAAAAATATTGCACTAAAAAAAATTTAAGATTTCTACCAGCCTTTCCAAATCAATTGGACTACTTCCCAGAGTTTTCTCCCCTGAAGGAAGACCGGGCAGCCAGTTGTACTAGTGTGCCCTCAGATGTGGAATGTTCTCTCTGACCTGGAGATGTCCAGTCTTGCTGTCACTAATATGGGATTTTCTGGGTCACCACACAGTGGCCTTCAAACAGGCTGAACCATCAGCTCTTTGCTGGGTTCTCCGGCGCTGCTTTGCTTCCCTGGACACTTTGTTGGGAAACCTCAGTGCAGGACCAATGGGTCGTACTAAGTATTGAATGGGTGAGGTCTGTCAGTGTTGATTATTGAACTGTAGCCTATCCACAAAGTTTGTGTATTGTAAGTATAGATATTTCCTGCCTTTTTGTAAGTGGAGCACACAGGCTTTGGGTCACTGTAAACCACACACCAGAGGACAGCTGCACATCCTGGATCAAGGAGTGGCACCATGGCGTAGATAAAACTTTACTGATGTTTACCACATATTCTGGGAGATGCACCCTTCCTTCTTGCATGGAGTAAGAGACTGTCCAGCAGCACCATAAAAATCTCATGTAGCAAAAATGAAACTTCATTTTTTTAAATTTGATTAAGCAAGCATTATCATTGCTTGCTTGCCCTGAGAATGTGGGCAATATGGCAGAACTTCCTGCTTTCATTAAACCATGAAAAGAATCAGTAAATTGTTCTTTGATGAAACAAATTAGAATAAATATACATAAAATCTGGCACCTAACTGTACCACTGTATTCTCTGAACATTTCTTCCCAGCTAAATATAGTTTTAGTCAATGTCTTCAAAGAGAACCCAGTGATCGCCATGTTTCCAAGGTAATATTCTTTTATTAGTTGTTGTCTCACAAATGTACTGGCCGAAGGAGAGAAGGTGAATCAGTGATAAGAATGTTCCCTCTCTCTTTTCTTTTTCTTTTTCTTTTTTTTTTTTTAGGTTTTTTGAGACAGGGTCTCACTTTGTAGTTCAGGCTGGCTCTGAGCTCAGCCTCAAATTCACATCACAGCAATCCTCCTGCCTCTGCCTCCCGAGTGCTGGGATTACAGGCGTGAGCCACCACGCCTGGCACTGTGGTATGTGGTGCTGGTTGCTGCTGGGCGTGAGTCTCCACGCCCAGTATCGTTATGTAGTTACTGGGGATCGAATTCGGGTCCTTGCACTTACAAGACAGGCGCCGGAACCACTAACCTAAATCCCGGGACCAGAATGTTCCCTCTCTTAAGAGAGCCTTCTGGGAGATCTTTCTCCAACATCAGAAAACAATACATCACCTCTCTTGACACAAAAGCAGATTTTGTTTTTCTTCTGCTTTATCAGATAAGCAGAGAACTTTCTGTATGTTTTTGCTAGACAATAAAACCTCTACTCTTTCTCTTTCTGTGTCATAGTGGCAAACATTTTGATACCGTTTCTTTAAATTACGGAAAATGAGCTAAAGGGAAAACCAGAGACACTAGGTGACACTGTCAGGGATCACCGGGCATTTCAAAACTTTAGCTTTGCATGAAGGAATGTGTATTTATCTAATTTCACACTTGGATAGTGAATCATTAAACCAAAATGAAAACGGACATTTTTCTTCTAGGGATCCTTCCTCCCTGTTAAAGTGGCCAATCAGACAGCTTAATTTTTATCACTTAAACAAAGAAATAGTATGTGAAAATTATTTCTTGTACATCTCACTTATCTATAAGGACTCTAATTAGACCATATGAAAGGGGAAGCTATTTACATTTCTGTCTAATAGAACTCCTTTTCATTCCCCTATTTGACCTTGTTTTTTTCATTTCCTACTTTTTTATTGTAGAGTTAGGAAATCTGATGATTTTAGAATATGAAATTATTTTATATATCCATTTTGATCTATCATAGTAATATTTAAAATACTAAGGTAAGCAGATTTCCTTCATTTTATTTTTATTATGAGGACCTATGGAGCCACACAATGACATGATATATGCTGATAATGCATTTTTGTGAGTGCTTATTTTATTTCTTGCACTAGTATAGTTAGCATCATAAAAACCTTTTATATTATCATTATTTTAATTGAATATTTTAAAAAATTAAAAATTATTTTAAAATCCTGCAATCAAACTCAAATTTAGCAACACATATTATCATTAAAATCAGAAAGATTTGAAGAGCTCTAGAATTCTGAAATTCAAGAATTGCTCTAAGTCCAACAGGAGTCAGTTCACTAAGCACTCAAGAATGGTCATCCAGAAATATTCTGGAGAAGGATACAACTTCAATTATGGGATTAAAAACACAATGAAGTAGAAATTGAAGTAAAAGCAAGTACAAATTTATTTCATATTCTAAAAGCATTCAAGCACTCCCTGTCCTCAGCAGTGGACACAGGCTTGCCGCAGGTGGATGCAAAGACAGCAAGCTTGAGGCTAGGGTCAGTTGTAACTCAAGCTCAGGGATTTTGGTGGTTTAATTCAAGCTGAGTACATTTCACAGCATTACTAAGTAAATTCTTATTTTCCTAGCTGTGACAGTAGTGCATATATGTGAAACAAAGTGTATATGCATAAAGCTTCCAAATAGATGCAATTCATAATGGAATTGTATGTTGTGTCTGTCATTTATAGGATTTTCTGATTCAGTTTTTGTTATCAAGGAAAAAAGACATTTATACATGAGTTTTTCCTGACACACACTTTGATACTAAAAATAAGAAACACTATTCTTGAAATCCTTCAGCATCAAGCTCCATCTTCTGAGTTTATTTTTTATTTTGTTTGCTAATTATATTGAATGTTTTATGCTCATTTCTTACTGGAGATTCAAAATATCAGGACCTTCTTAGTGACATAGAACTCAAACCCTCTTACATTTTTAATTTGATTGTATTTTGAGTTTCTTATTTTGCAAAGTTGTTCATTTGCCCAGGTGCAATCTGAACTTGTGGTTTTTTGCCTTGGCCTCTAGAGTGCTAAGATATCAGGCTATTTTTCACCGGTCTCCTCCCTTGGCTGTGGTCACTCAATCTGCAAACTTTATAACTTTTTAAACTCCCCATGGCCTGTTCTTTTCACATACACAGTTGTCTCAAGTAAATAACTCTCTTACACCTGTCAAAAGCTCCATTAGAATGTGATCTCCCTGCGGGTGAGCACTATGTGCCCAGTGTCCTGGCTGGTATACATTAGGCCTCCATGTATACTAGTGAAATGCACAAATGACTCCCAGACTAGCGTCTCTGTGCAAGATCTGTCTTCTGAGCTTCTTCAGCTCATGTCTGATGCTCACCCTTCCTCTGCAACAGGCTTACAAACTCACCACAGCAGAATCCTTATTTCTCCAAGCCTGCCCGAAACAACCTGTGTCCTCTTTGAGGGAAGAAATTTATTGTCTTAGTTGCTAAACCAACATGGAAGCCTACACCATTACTGTAATTTGCCCCTCTATCCTGTAGCTATTATCAAACTTTGTGTATTATCTTGGGGAATTTGGAAGTTAGCTGATTTGACATAGTTTCACTTTTTCAATAAAATAATGAAACAAAACCAAAGCCTTACACTTAAAAAAAATCAATCCACCTGTTCTGATCTTATAGTTTCAAGTTAAAATATTTAACAAATGTTCAGTTGATTTTTTTTTGTTGTTTTGGTTTTTTTTTTTTTTTTTTTTTTTTTTGCAGTGCTGGAGATTGAGGTCCTGAGACCTTTTACATGCCAGGCAGGTGTGGTGTCACTCAGCCACATTCTTGGCCCCTATTGAGTTGATTTTTAATGGAATAAAATATAGTGGTCCGATTTTATTCTCTTACATGTGAATGTTCACTTTTCTCACCATATTTTGCTAAAGACAATGTTCTTTCTCCACTTTGTATGGTTAGCACCCTTGTCAAGAATCAGTGAATTTTATTTGTGTGGAGTTATTTGGGGGTTGTTTTGTTCTTTTATCATTATGTCTCTTTTTTGCTAAAATATTATTTTAATTGCTTACAAGTAGTCTTTGTTTCAGAGACCCTGTGTCCTGTCAGTTGATTTGCATATGTCGAACCATCCTTGGCTTCCAGGAACAAATCTTACTTGCTCATGATACATAGTCCTTTCAATGATTTATTATACTTGGTTTGCTAATATGTTGTTGAAAATTTTTATGTTGGGTTTCTTTTAACTAAGTCCCACAGTCAAATGATTTCTTGGATAGTACATAAAAATCACAAGAACTACAGCCAAATTAATCAGCTGGCATTACCAATTAAAAAGCAACATTGGAAATGGAAGCAAATATTTGAAAATCATATATATGATGAAAGATTAATATCTGAAATATATCTTGAGCTCCTTCAGTTCAACATAAAAGACTAAACAAAGCATTAAGATAAGGAGAGGACTTGACTGAACTTTTCTTCAGGTAACATATATGAAGACCAACAAATGTATGAAATTACCAAATCAAACTGCAATGACATATCATTCAAACATATCAGGTTAACTGCTATCGAAATAATAATAAAAAGATAACAAGTACTTGCAAATATATATGCAAGTTAGAGACATTACTGTACATCGCTGGTGAGAATGTAATACTATTTATCTAAACCACACAAATGAGTAACTACTTACCTCAGGCATCATTCTGGAGCCAGAATGCTAGTCCAAGTAGGAGAACTGTGTCTTTTTATGCTCCCTAAATTGTATTAAGTAATTATGATACCAAAATAACTGTAAAGGTTATAGTCCTTTTATTAGTAGTAGGAGTTATATGATTTTGAAGTATATGCTTATTGTTTCATCCCATAACAAGGACACATTTTTAACTTAAATAAGAAATAAAAACTACGTGTTGACTTTATGCTAGTATTTAATTTCAAGTTTCATCAACAAATGTGGAGGTCTCTTAAGCATCAGATGTGTGCCACCTACCATTTTGTTCCCTGAAGGTACAAAGAATGCACACATCATTGCTGGTGTTTGATATTTTGTTTGGTGTGTGTGCATGTGAGTGTATCTTTGTGGCTGTGTGATGAGAAGAGGGAACAGCAACTGGGGCAGGGGAGAGACTTTTTGTTGTGGTGCAATAAATTCTATGGTAGCATCTCTGAAGCTGTAATTGTACAGATACTATAATTGTATCAATGTGATTAGCATTTTGACAGTGTAGGCTGATTGACTGAAGACCTTGGAAAAAGTAGATACAATATGAAGGAAGCTCCAATCAGTAACAAATACTGTAATTGCTATTTGCAATGCTTCTTGCCAATCGTGTTGATATAATTCTATTTATACTTATACTATTTACAGTATTCCTGCAAGGTGCTTAATTTGCTGAGAGAAATCTTAATGTGGTTATACCTAAGTGCATAATTCAGTAAGTATCACATTTAAAATCCAAGTTTCATGGCTAGCTTACACTGAGGTCTATGACTGTTACTGTGGGAGATGTAACCAGTAGTTATATCATGTTGTATATCTCCAATATATATAATTTAGGTGAATGACGTAAATATACTTATAATTAATAGTAAATTAAAATAAAAATTGAATTAAGCAAGTTCTAGCCAAGATTCCCAATATACAATCTGCTGACAAAGCTTTCATATATAAAATTCAGGTTGAACTATCTACATCCTACTTATCAGAAGATATGGTTTAGAATACTGAGTAACAACCATCATGCTAATGGTACTATGATCATAGTAGTAAACATTGTAACATGGAAAACAATAGTTATTTATTCTATATTTTTATATAAAATGAAGATCATCTCACACTATTTTGTTGCCATTTGAAAACAATATTTCTTAAAATCCCTTAGAACATTTTATGAATTTGAATTGACATGTCTTTTGTATGGCACTTGTGAGGGTGATGTTGGGAATTCGTGTATGTAAGCACATGCTCTGACACTCAGCGTGTTGTTTAGCAAACATTTATGGTTCATTATGTGTTGGATCCATTTCCAGGTGCAGGGGTTATTACAAACAGTAAACTTGCAAGCTTGATAGAGTTTAGGACTTTACAAAGTTTTCACCTCACTAAGGAAGGACCATTGAAACAAATAAATTAAAATTTTACCATGAATATTTGTTGTGAAGAAAACAAGCAAGTAAGCAAGGTACATCAGAGACTTCATTGCAAGGAAAATAGACTCCTCAGGTACAAAGACATTTGACATCTCTGTGATCTGTCAGTTTGCTTGTTTTACTTCACTTTAACTCAGGTGAATATAGTGAGGAGAGGTTCTTGACAGCAACGTGACTATACAAGTTTGCATTCATTTATTGCTCTTATGTTCAAAGGCAAAATGAGGGTCCCACTCTTTAGATGAAGGAAGGAGTTAAATGAGTCTGTCTTTTGTGCAGGGGTGGGTTAGTCTTGCTCTAGGCTTGATAAAAATTTGAAAATCATTGTTATATCTAATGCAAAAAGTAGGTTTAGATCTGTCCTTGCAACCCAATTTTCTCAGCTAAAAATTTTCAGCATCCTTTTTTCTGATACACAATGTACAATTTCATGAAGGTCACTATAATTCTTGTCTATCTCCTGGAGAAAATTCTTGACATAAGTTTGAAGGTGTTCTTACCAGAGACTCACTACAGAAGCATTCATTTCCTTTCAGTGTGCTTAATCCCCTCCTCTGACACTGGCTAGTTAACTGACCTTGAGCAAATTGCTTTCTCTCACAAAACTTCTGATTCTCTCTGACAGATTCCTTTTTCTTCATCATTCAGATATGTCTTGAAATCTCATCTTCCACAGGAGGTAATTCTAATAAATTAGAGAAAAAAATTATTAATTCCAATAAGTCATTTCTATCACACCCTTATGTTATTTCTACATTTATATTAAATGCATTGATTCCCAGAGATTACAGCTAGAAAACTAGCTCATAGATGCATTTAAAAGATTCAGTTTCTTTAAAATCAATGGTTTGTACTGTGATTTCATACGCATACTGTAGGGAAGAAAAAGTAATTCATATACTCATGGCATGAGGGTTCTTTAAGACATCTCTGTAAACAACTGCGTACAAAGGCAGACTAACAAGAAGAAATCATAACCAATTATTTAACAAAATTATTACATAATACAAAAGCCTTCAAGGTGGCTCCCAGACAACTACATGATCAACAGTTTTCCTGCCTCTGCCTCTCGAGTGCTAGGATTACAGAGGTGAGCTGCCACACCCAACATTGTGATATGTGGTACCAGGGATCGAACTCAGGACCTTGCACTTGCCAGGCAGAGGCCTGACCAATGAATGAAATCCCCAGCCCTGTCATTAATAGTTGAGCAGAAATGTACCTGGAAGGTAAAGGACACAGTCTCATGATAATAAACTGGGGAACTCAGCAAAGTCGGTAAGTTCAGTTTCTTTTTGGCCTTCACAAGCAGGGCGATGATCCTCCAGCTTCAGGATCTCATAACCCACTGTTATTAGAGGAGACAGTTAAGATAATATTTTAAATAATTACACTTCATGGGAGAAAGTGGATGATCAGAAAATGACCTCTAAGTTTTCATATTTAGGGAGAATGTCTCCTGAGCTCTGACCATGATTATCTATTTTGTCAATTTTATACCAAAGTTGATTGAGTTACACTTTTTTCAGCCTCAGTAAAAACCTACCTTTATCTTGTACCTCCTAATTCTGCTCACTGAAGAGAAAGACTTGGAGTGTAACTTCCAGCCCTATCCGATCATATCAGGTGGCCCCTTGAGTGCTAGATTTCTGATCTAATAAAGACTTGTTTTCTAAATATAGAAGCTCAAGTTTGCTTTTCTGTTTTCTTAAATCCATTGCCTACTGCTATGTTCATGCTCATATTTTCTGCTCAAATGGTTGGTGGCAGAATCTTAACATTGTCTGTAAGAAAATTGCCCTTTATTTTGAAGGTGTAATGGTTTAAGTTTCCAGCACATTCAGCCATAATAGCTATGGCAAATTAGTCATTAGAGAGCTTGGGGAGTGAAGGAGGGAGGGATCCCCTTCGTGAGTGCTGCTGATATCTCCTCTCTTCCTTTCCATCAAATAAATGAGATTGTCTAGAGAGTAATCATATAGATATTTTTGATTCTGTTGACAATGCAGCTCCTGCTCCTAAATCAACTTCACTAGCTCAGATAATCTAAAATATTTCCTTGGGATTATAATTATAAGTAGGAAATGCTGTAGTCAGAGGAAATGTTGGGTAATTGTGGTGAGTTTGGGTTAATGAGGATTATGATTGCAGGTATATCAAGAAAATAGCCTTGGAATAGCCAATACCTTCAAAGACTAACACAAGGGCTTCAGCAAATAGAAGCTGAGATAATAAAACTATAACACCTACTTGTGCTTGGTTGTATCTTGATGTGGACCAAGAGGGTGAGGAGCAGAGACAGGACACAGACTCAGGGGATGATTTCAGAGAATCACTTCCATCTTTATTGAGCAGAGGTGTTGTTTTTATACATGCAGTAGAGGGTGAGCATAGGTAAGGCTCTACGTGTAACCTGTGGATTGGCTGAGGCCTGAAAAGTTCCAACATGGGGTGATCAGCAGGCAATCTGAGCTTGGCCAGTCTCAAGGCTCTATACACTGAGGGGCATGTGTGCAATGCTCTCGTTATTGTCCTATAGTTAGCTACCAGACTGTGGTATGGAGCACTTTACTTAGCCAGACTTCAATGTTCCCTACACCTACTAGGCATTTGGAACATTTATTTGGCAAATAACATCAAAGAGGATTACATGTATATGAATGTGCTCATAGTACTATTTCATCTGGTACTGCTTCTGCAGGAATGAATATAATCTCCCTCACTTACACTCAAGAGCATTGTAACAATGAAAGAGTACAAAGATGTTTTGAGCCAGAGATGAGATTTCCTGAGCTCTGAGCCAGTGAAATGGGCTGACACTAAATAACCCAAAGGCCCCTTAAGCAGGACACCATGAGTATTAACATATGTATTACAGTACATTAACATTACAAGTGATTAAATTACCTATCATCTAAACATAACAATGGCTAAATCATCCTTACTAGGCAGAGCAGAAAATTGCACACAGCTTTTGGGTATGGGATATTGAATAAGATCATAGCACCTCCGTGTCAGCTAGGCAGAGGCTGAACTAAATTAAGACTGTTCACAAGATACCCTGGCTCTTTTCCAAGGAAAGCTTCCTTGTAATTAAGCATCAAGAGGGCATTTGTGCACCCCACTTCAACTCAGAGCTGGTGCATTCACTTATCCATCTTGAAGGCACATAGGTAGATAAAACACTGCTGTCATGCCCACGTGGACATATGGGCAGCATCCCGTGTGATTAACAAGCTCTAGCTTCCCTTAACATTGTGAATCTCTGGCACTGAGCATCTTTCTGCAGTTAACAGGAGAGAGTGCTGAGATGACAATAGGCTGGTGCTGTCTTGAGTATCATTCATGGCGATCACTGCATGACTTTACAGGGTAACATTACAAATTGTTAGACTGGACATTTTTTCTTTAGAGGATAAAACTGTGACCACATTGTAATCCCAAGAGCTCCTTTTTTGGTCAGTGGCTTGTGTTAATCATCCCCAGGAAAAAAATCAATCCTTTTAATTTTTTTCTGGCTGTAAAAATAAAGAACTTAAGAACTACTCTAAGGGTCAAAAGCTCACTATGTGGTATTTTGTCCCCCTTGGCCACTGTGCTGCTCCCGAGCAGCCCTGAAACTTGGCCTCCCTGCCACCTTCTCATCTTGCTCCTTCTCTTTGCTCTCTGTCCTGTTACACAGAGACTTTGTGGCAGTAAGTTGCTGTGGAAGTTGTTGCAGATTCTATGAGAGAGTGTTTTGAACAATGCTGTATTTTATTGAAGGCTTCTAAAGACAAAACAGCTCTTCAGTTTAACAGCCACTCTCTCTAGGACTTTTCTGCATGATTAGAAAAACAAGCATCTTGCTTAGAATCCTGAAGCTCCCTCACTTCCTTTAAAAAATAGAACAGTAAAATTATGTTTTGGGCTGCTCGCAGCTACATACCTACTTGATAAGGAAAACTTACAAATAGTCAGGCTGTTTCTCAAATCAGGGCCATGTCTGTGTTTCAGAGGTCACACTCTCAACAGTATTTTTGCTCATAGACTGCTCCTTTCTGTGTGTTATAGTGAGAATATGGCCTTTGTCACCTGTACTGACAGTTGTAGTCCTCTGTCGGCAGTCACACTGGGAGAGAATAAATTGTTAAAGGTAGAGAAGTTAAACACCCAAGCCAGTAATAGATAGTGAAGTTTCAGAAATACTTTCTACATTATCAGAATTTATATACATTAATGTTCTCAAATGTGATTTTTTAATGCTTCTGATAATGTTTATTTTTTAATTTTATTTTTTAGCAATCATGACAATTCCTGGGGATTCTATATGAAAAAAGAAATAGTCTTTGGGGAAAATGAAACTTCAGACTCTTTTATATTACCATGTAAGTTACTTGCATGGAAAAAAATCATAACTGTTAAACAACCACCTGTTTTACTCACAAATTTCTTCCTTTCTCCTGTATAGTCTATCAACCCAGAACTGGATTCACAAGTGTATAATCAGTACAACAATATCTGGCTTCAGATTAAATAGGGTTAAATAAGGTTCCTGGTCAGAGTAGTGTTCCAAGGTCTCTGCCTTGACATTATTAGAAATGTAACTTTTGAACTTATATTTTATAAATGAAGCCTAGTGGAGGAAAGACGCACATGCCCTGACCTTCATGTTTCAGAATTTTGGTCAGTCTCCTCACGCTGCCTCCCTGTCTCTCTGGTCCAGCCTCCGCTGGCTCACTGTGTGCTCTGTGGTTCCACACTCTGGCCTTCCCAACCCAGGACCTCTGGAGAAATGTAAGTCTTTGCAGCCAGAGTTTTGGGACACATCATTTCTGGCTGGCTCTTCCTAAAAATCAGCTATTCCTTCCTCACAGTCTTAATTTTGTTGCATTAGATGTAATTAAGATATATAATCATAAAATAGTTGCCTTTTCCATCATAGAATATAGATGGGAGAAGTTCTTTAATGAACAGCAACTGCAGTAGGTCGTTCTCTTCTGAACTGATCCTTTCCTTTTACTTCCTTTCTTCCCTTAGAGGCCTTATCATTTCTGCTGCTCAAAGAGATGCAGCAGGTGCACAGCATTTCCTTTCCTTCTGCATCACACCTATTGGTTGCACCATCTTGTATTCTCTTTTCAGGTGTAAAATCCTACTGTTTTCATGCTTCCTGAAAGACCTTTCGACTCCTTCTTGATTCTCCTCCAGTTTCAGTCTCTGACCTCATTCCAGTTTCGCATCCCCAAATACTGCCATTTAACTACCTGCAGTTCTGACGTGATCAGACCTCTTTTGCATCTCCAGAATTTCACACTTTCTGCTCTTCTCTGAAACAAAGATATCGTATTTGCTTTTGTCACAGCCCTTGTTACAAGATGCTGTGATTCGTGTGGTCTTTCAGGAGGTTGTGAGCTTCTTGGGGACCTGCATGAGGCAGCTGTTCTCTCTGTCCCTTACACAAGCAGAGAACATAATGTCCACTATATGTTAGATACAATAAATAAGCATTGACATAGGCCTCATATTTTAAAATTTTCAGTGACCCATACATTATTTTCAACTTAACATGTACACTTGTAAGTACTCTCCCATATTATCTATTCATTATCCTTCTGTTTTATATTTCAACAATGAGGAAATATTTCTGCTTAGTCATGTTTTACACCTAGTTGCATCTCTTTTGCTTAAACAGTGATGTTCTCAATATCCAGAATGTACAAATTCTTCTACACAGGAAACTACTTGCTACTCATGTAAAATATTTATATTCCTCCTTGGCACTCTTGGGAAATCACTGGCCTCACTTTTCTTTTTTTCTTCTTGCAATTCAGACTCATTTTCTTATAATGTCTTATAAGTTTTTTTCTTAATTACGGTGCATGTCACATAATATTAGAGTATCTTTGTTCTTTTTATTAACTTTCTCTTTAAAGAAGAAAAGCATGTCCTTTTAAAAATCTTAATATATAACAACACACACTTCTTCATAAATATTGAAAAAAGGGAGAGCATAACAAATACAGGAATAAGTACTAAGTCTCTGTCTTATTTTCCAAATAATTTTCCCCTGTATGATGTCACTTCTGTGAAGATAGTTCACCACAAGCTGAATGGTCTATTTATTGCCATGATGGCATATTCACATGGCATATTTTTCATTCTGTGTAAAGCAGAGCATGGTACAAGAAGGGCATCAACAATACACACACCTAAGCAAAATCAAAATTCAAGTCTTTGACATAACATCCTGACTATGATCAATCTGAACCATAACATGCTTTGCTTCCTGAAGTTAGTTGAGCTCTCAAGTTACTTCTGTCTCTCTTCTTCTGTTGCTCTTAAGTACACAGATGTAGCTGGTTGCTACTGCCAACATCAACAACTTGTAGGAAAGGGCAGGAGAGGAAGGAACGTTATTTAACCTTGTGAAACAGGCCTTATACATATCAATTCAGCACATATTCTAACTGGAAAGGACATGAGCGAACACGGTTTCAAACTAGGTGTGCCATGTGCCCAGATAATAACCTATTATGGATTAAAAAGGAACTGATTTTAGAAGACAAATAGCAGTTCGATCTAAGTTCCTCTTTTGAAATTATCTTTATGGCTGAAAGCTCACATTAAAAGACAATTTAAAATTTTCAAGGGAAAATATTGTGCAGGGCTTGTAAGTGTGGGTTCTAGAGCCAAACCAAACTACTCTAGTCATTTCTGACTAGAGACGCCATCTTTCACAGGCTACTTAAACTCTCTGTGTTCAGTGTCTTATTTATAAGATCTGTAAAACAATAACACCTACAATCTATAGTAGACTTAAGTTAATTCACAAGAATAGTTTAAAATATCACAGGCACAGAATAAATACTGTATATCTTAGCTATCATTAAGTCAGTTCTCAAAGGAGCTCATAGTTATTTTTCTCCTCATGTATATAAAGAACTACTAAATGAATAAATAATTTAACTGCAAATACTAAATGTGAAAATTTATAGAATTTGATGTTCAATGCTAAATTTTCATAAAATTTTAACATTGCCCCACTTGTAAGTTTTTGGTTTACTTATACCTACTCTCAGTGTATCTTACCATTGACACCATTTATCACTAATTTGTTATTTATAATGTTTGTGGAATTTTATAAGGCAACTGAATTTACTAAGGCTGTATATGAGATGAAATTCAACAAAAGAGAATTTTTATGACATAAATGAAACTTTTAGTACATAACCCCTAAAAAATCTATTTTTCTTATTCAGTGATCAAAATTATTGTTTCATGTTTATAGATAATGTTAGACAGTAAGTTTCTGTAAAGAATTTGGTCATGAATTAGCAAAATCAATAACAATTACAATCTTGAAATATAAAGCTAGTTTTCAAAAAGAAGTATCAATGCATGTTAAATGGAGTGGAAATGTATCTTATTATATGAAAAAAATAAGACAAAGGATACAGAAATTTTATTAGAGTTCATTGATAATAATACAGACAAGACAGTCATCTCCTGTTCTACAGATGGCTATAAAGATGGCTTTCAAGTAAATATGGGGCATTAACCAAAAGATCTTGAAATAATTTGCTCTGATGATGCCTTTGGGTAATATTTCTCCCTGCATCTCTTTTCAAGTCTCATAGCCTGTGTCCTGACCAGGAACCATTTGGCATCTTTTTTATGTGAATTCTAAAGTGAAATAGTGAAATTTATAGTGGAATAAAGGTGGTTTTGACTGCAGAATAAGCTAAAGTACTGTGAGTCTGTGTTTATATGCATGTGTGTGTAGCATGTGTAGATGAGTTTGGTGTTACAGCTATTGACCCAGAATCACTTCAGGAGATGTTTCAGGAAACAGAGATCTTGGTAACTGAACTTGAAATTATTTTATATTTGTTTAGTGAGAGCATTGGTTGTTTTAACTGCTGTTTTCTTCATACTTGACGAAATAAATGTAAATAAGAGGCAGTAGCCATGATTGGATGAGGTGAATCCATATTTTTTTCAGATTGTCTTTTAAACATATCATGATAGAAATGAGTGAAATGAGTAACTGCTTCCATGCCATCCATTTAATCTCAGTTTTTAAAAATTAAACAAAAAGGCCAAAAAATGTAGCAAGCAATAAAAACAAAATCTACCACTGGAATTGCACAGATGACAATTAGTCAAAAGATTTAAGGAAATAATTTATAATTTGATTTCTATTGGTAGGTGAATATTAGCAATGTACCAGTCAAAACTTTCTCTTTTATCATGTAAGCTATGTGCAGCCATCTTCATACTGAGTCTTTTTTATGTCTTCTAGGAGACTACACCTATGTACTCCTCAGTCTACCTCAAAAATTTCTTTCCTTGGCCTCTATGCAGTGAGATGTCCCTTTGTTTTGCCCACTACTGCTGCTGTACAGTACAGAAAAGATAGAGTTGTTAATACCTAAGGCTAAAACTAAAGGCAGAGGTGAAATAAGCCATGCAGTACAGGAAAACCAAAGGTTAGGCACTGGCCTTCAGCAACCTTTGTGTCAAATGGATAAGGAACTGGGGTTTCATCCAATTCACATGGACGACTCGAGGTAGAGGGAGTACTGCCCTGTCTTTAACACCATGTTCTTATCATGTGCTATATTCAATGTCCCTTCATTTTTGAATGTCAACCAAGCAAAATTATGAAAAGAACTAAATATGCACAGATACAAATTCTCTATGAAGAATGGGATCATCATGTATGGCGTTGTGGCTTGTGTCTAGATGTCCCCTCAAAGCCTCATATAGTTGGCGTGGAGCTTTTCAGAGGTGACCGGATCTAGGATGTGTGGTGGTGGGTCCTAAGTAAGAGTCGCTCGGATACATGGTGTGTGATTACTAAATTACTCTAACTGGCTTCGCATAGTTTGACTGTGATCAAAGGGAAGGCTCCATGGGTGTGGTTGTACCACCCAAAGGTGGGTAGTTGGAAATGGACAAAAGGGAGAGGCAAACTGTTGCTACTTTGCTGCCCTCTAATTTTCTACCCACCATAACTATTTCTCCTCCTCAATGCCCCTCTGTCATGCCACCCTGCCTTAGAGCAAACCAAGCATGAACTGAAACCCCTGTGCTCTGTGAGTTACAAAAAACCTTTTCAGCTTTAACTTTGGACTATTAGGCATTCTGCCTCAGTGATTATAAAGTAACTAAGAGATATGACAACCATGTTCTAATAAAAATAAGTAAATAAAAAATAACCAGATAACTTAGAAAACATGACTTGGGTAAAAAGAAATACAGCACTAATTTTTTTTCTCTTCAAAGGATTTTAGCTAAATATACTTCTTAATGAATCTAGTTTCTTGATGTATAAGGAAATATAAATAAAATTTAAAATAACAGGGAATTTCATTTCTATGCTTCCACATTCTATCTTATGAAGTTATGCACGGAGTAACTTATTACAGTGTGTGTGATTGATATCTTGAAGAATAAGTAGCTGGGAGACAGGTGATGATAACTTAAGGGGAAGTGGAAAAGATGACAGTCTTCAAATCAGATCCCAAAGAAAAGAAGGTAACCTGAAATGAGAGCCAAAAATAAAGTCTGATATGTAAGGGTAAATTAAAAGGCAAATTTGATGGGCCCAGATCAAGTGCTGGAGGATTTGTGCCAGGAAATCAGCCCATCTCTGCATCGCTCCAGCCTATTCTGTCCAGGCCCCAAATGTAAAGTACTATCTTACAGCAGACAGCTGGCTCTGCAGGGGCAGCCTGGCTGATGGAATAGGTCCACAATCACTCTAACCTCCCTGTCAGGCACTGCAGATGAGATACTTGGAAGCCAGGATAGCAGAGAAACCAAATTCAGAGAATGGTATATAAGACCACCATGCACTTGTGTTTTGAAAACAATGGCCCATTAACAAATGCAAATGGTGAAACGGTAGGAGAAAGAAGGCTTGAATCAGACAAAAAATTAGTCGCCCATTCCTCCCACCTACAATGATTGTCATGTGCTTGAGGGACATTGAGCACACTGTACTCTTTCACCAGTGGGCTCCTAAGGGGGAGGCTCCCCAACACCTCCTGGTTAGGTACTGCGAAGGGCAGAGAATACTAAGTTTGCACAAAGTAAAGTTCTTCAGACTGTGAGCAGGAAATTTTGCTGAGAGGAGGGATGCTGACCAGTGCACAGAAGGCTTGTTCTGCTGTACTGGTCAAACTTTTCTCGGGTATGAGCAAATGAAGTTGTAAATGAGTTGTGGTATGTATAGTTGGTATTGTGAAAAAGAAAATATTTAAAAGGAAAGAGGGTGTAGGGGTAAATAAAGACGGGGGAGAGAATGTGAGAATAATAAAGAAAAAAGGAAACAAAGATTATGTATATAGGGGGTGGGGAGTTGCAGGGCGAGGGGAGAGGGGAAAAATAAAGATGAAAAAAATAAGAACAAACAAAAAAAGCTGTGTATGTCTGAAGCAGTCCCCTCTCTCCAACAGAGCATTTGAGCACTCTTCAGCTGTGGGCCCAGCCAGTCCACTAGGGGGAGCCATGAAGTTCTTCCTTGGAGACAGAGACAACAGTGGTTTGGTGGCGCTGGTTCCCCGAACACCGGACAGTGGCTAGTGCGAAGGACCTTGGAACACCTCAGGTCATCCTAGTGTTTAGAGAAACAATAGGAGAGGCAGCGCGAAGTACGGCCCACCAGCCACTGTCCAATGCCGCCAAAAGCACCTGCTCTGGTCGACAGGAGATCTTGACAAATGGAGTAAGATCACGTCACTCCAAAGCAACACCTAACTAAAAAGATTTTCATTCTAACAAGAGTCTCTTCAGTCTACTTGACCTTAACCTTCAGCATAAAAAACGTGAAACATGAAAAATAAGGCAATGAAATGTTCCAAAAGCTTCTGATTCTTAACAAAGAAGATCCCAGGGACACCAATGGAGAGGAAACCAAGTAACAAATGGTTAAATTGATATAAAGATCAATTCATATGATTAATTATTATTATAATTAACATAATAAAATTGATTTAAATTATAATTATAATTGATATAATGATCAAAAGGAATCAAAGAAATGTAGTGAGCTCAAAGTCAAAAATGGTAGTGGAATTAGTAAACTTATCAGTATACTCAAAGAAGAGACTGTTAAAAAAATTAGAAGAGCTAACCAAAGCTATTAAATATATGGAAAATTTAGAGAAACAGAATCCTTAAAGAGATGCTAAATGTAAATCCTGGAGATAAAGAACTCAATTGAATATTTAGCAGAGGAAGTAACTGATGTGAGAAGGGACAGTTTAAAATCTGAAAGACAAAAATGTTATACAAGACTGTACACTCTGAGACACCTTAAAGACCATATGAAAGAAAGGAAAATTGGTTCAGCAGAAACTGGCAGACAGAATGAAGCCTAACTGATGACTAATTGGAGTTACAGAAAAGTCATGGGAATACATGCATGAATAAATTCTTTTAACAAAAATCATAACAGAAAACTTCCCAAGTATTGGGAAAGAATTCAACATACAGGTAAGTGAAGCACATTAAACCTTAAATAATTATGAAGAGAGAAATAATTTCCCATGACACATTATAGTTTAAATCTCAGAAGTCCAACACAGGGAAGAATTTTAAAAGTTGTCAGAGAAAAACAAAAATTCACTTTGAAAAGTGAACCCAGTAGGATTATTGCATACTTCTCAACTAAGATCATAAAGGCCAGAAGAACTTGGAGTAGTGTTCCATATCCTGAAATAAAACAACTTTCAAAGCAGATTAATCCATCATGCAAAACTGTGTTTTAAAACTGATGAAAAAATAAGAGTATTGTATAACAAAGAACACTTTAAGAAATTCATGAGAAGCACCCCCCCCCCAAGTCAAGGCTACCCTGGACAGAGTTTACAAATCCCTACATGCTTCCAAATATGATGGAACAGGCACACCAAGCAAGCTAAGTAGTTAAAAGGGGAAAATAATGATTAACAAAGATAGTGAAATAACCAGAATAAATCAGTATTTTTCTATAACTGATCAATGTAAAAGACCTCAACTCTTCAAATAAAAGAAGAAAACTGACCAAGATCAATAATCAAATCCCAGTGGCTTGGTGCATGCAAGAGACCCATCTAATCTCAAAAGAAATTCAAGGACTAAAAACTAGAAGATAGAAAATAACATTCCATGCACCAGGACTCCAAATGCAAAAAAAGGACACAATATTATTCTCTCAAAGTAGATTTTAGGATAAAATTGATAATTAGTAGAAAGAGATAACTTTTTTTTTTTTTTTTTGAGATAGGGTTTCACTTTTGTAGTTCAGGCTGGCCCTAAACTTAGCCTTGAACTCTCAGAAATCCTGCCTCTGCCTCTCAAGTACTGGGATTACAGGCATGAACTACCACACCAGGCATGGTGGAATGTGGTACTGATTGCTGCTGCGTGTGAGACTCCACCCAGTTGTATGTGGTTACTGGGATTGAACGCCAGCCCTTGCACTTATCAGGCAGGTGCTGGAACCACTGAGCTAAATCCCTGGCCCAGAGATAAAAATTATAAATACAAACACTGAATATAGTTATGCTCAGTTCATAAAAGAAGCACTATTGGAATTAAAAGATTAAGCAAATAGCATCAAAATCATAGACAGAAATGTCAATATCCTACTTTACAAATAGATCTGCTAGATAAAAAGTCAATGAAGAAACATCAGATCTGAAACACACCATTAGACAAATAATACAGAATGTTCTGCTTTACCACAATGGGACAATAAATAGATCCAATCAATATATGTAGGAAATAGAGGAAGAGAATGTAACTAGAAACTTTTCAGTTAAGTTCTAGTCTCCTATGAGTCCAACAGCACAAGGTGAAATAATTAATAATTAGGCAGAAATGAAACTTAAACAAGAAGCTGAGCCTGCTCCTGATCCATGCTACTCTGAGTAACAAAGATGACAGACCTGAACTTGCTACACATTTTATTCAGTACATCGGGAGTAAGTAATTTACAGGTCACTCAGAGGGCAGTAGTTTCAGGACATCAGGAGTAACAAATTTAACAAGTCACTCAGAAGTCAGCATGTGCATACATCCGAGAACAGTAAGGAATTGCGTAGATGAAGGTCCCAGTGTAGTTCTGCCCTGTAGCATCACAGCTGTGGGATCATTGGAGTCTTTATTGTTCCCAGATGTGAAGATAAAGAGTCAGTCCTCAGGTCTGCATGTGTCGTAGCTGGTCTTCAGGCAGGAAAGCTTGACCCAGTCATAGTCCCAGTTGTCTCATTAATTTTCCCAAATAGGATTAATCCTGACAAAAATATAAACAGCTTCCTTATAGAACTAGAAAGACAATCCTAATATTTATATGGAACCAGAAGACACCCATAATAACAAAACTCATACTTAACACCAAGAACAAAGCAGAAGGTATTACACACCTGCCAAATCCTCTCCCAGCTAGCTCTCCGAATTAGAGCCACACTACAATGATAAACATGTATCCATGTTTTTAGCAATGCAACATATATTAGTTAAATCTTAAAAGTAGACTTTATGTTATCAATAGATGAATGAATAAAGAAAATGTGATATTTATCCATATTGGGGTACTTACTCTGCTACAAAGAGAGATTAATGTGGGTATTTCATAAGAAAATAGATACACTTTGAGACTATCATATTAATTGAAATAAATCAGACACATAAGCTTAACTATCATATGAGTTCTTTTGTATGAGAAACCCAAAATATAGATAATTAAAGAATGAAATACAAGATCAATAACAGAAAGCAGAAAAATAGATATTCTGTCCCTTCACCTATTTATAGTTATGTGAGTTTCACATCCAAGTGAATTGTTTTTGATTTTTTAAAAAATACATAATTAAATAAATAATCTTCTATGGAGATTCCTCATTTTAATGATCTATAGGAATATGTATGCTATTTCTATATGTGTCCTTGGCCTTTCTGTGGTGTGTATTTTAATAATATTTTTCTCCTTTTTCATATTATCTTTCAAGTTTCATTAGGCTATATTTTAATAAGTCAAATTTCTTATTTTTATCATAATACATCTTTATTTATTTTCTTCTGACTGTACTTAGTGCATTTGGTGTCCAGTAGAATGCTTTGCTGCACCAAGGTCTTGGATGTGGTATTGTGTGTTATCTTTCAGAGGCTTTATTGTTTAACTTTGACATTATCTTCAGTTTAACTGAATTCATATTTGTGTAACATGTGAGGTAGGAGCCAAGTTTTACTTTTTACCTGAGCACTAAATTGTCCAAGCACTCCTTCATGGTAATGCAGTTTCACCTTCCTCAGATAAGAAAGATTGTGTCTGAATCCACATCAATACTGTAGTAGCTTTGTACCTAGCACTTCATATTCTCCAGAAATTGTCTTCCTATTTATATTGACTTGTTTTTTTTGCTTTTCTATATATTTCAGAAGATATTTTTCAGATTTACTAAAAATTCCAAAAATTAGAAAGCTATGAATGCAGCTGATATTTTCTCTGAACTTACACTAAATTACTCATAGTCACCAGGGTTTATATATCTACAGACAGTTCCTTACAACAGTGAGACTCTAAGACTCCAAGAAAATATGTTTCTCTCCATTTATTTGGTGTGTGGTAGCAATGAAGTAGCTATGTCCTCTGAGTGAGTCTCATTGTTCATTTGTTTATTTCTACATTTATACTATTTCATTTAAGTCATGATTTTTAAAATTTCATTTTGTATTGAGTACTTGTAGAAAGAAATCTAATTCAATTGGTCTAATTTACCTTACCTTGTGACTTTATTCAATCATTAATTCTAATACTTATCTTTCGCCTGTATTTGACAAAATATCTAATAAAGAATACTAATTTGGAATGGAATAATCTCTTGACTTCTTTGTTTTCTATTTTTTGAATAATGATATTTTCTTTGCAAACTATATTTATTATCTTTGCATCATTTGCTCCAGCTAGGTCGTCTAGTATTGACACAGGAAAGCACGGCTTGGCTCTCCTCTAAAAAACATGAGCTCAAAAAAACAAAAACAAAAACAAACAACAACAAAAAAAAACATGAGCTCATGTTCCCGAAATTTAGGAATAAATTTCAGGAACAATTGACAGAGGTTCAAATACAAAAAGTTTTATTGGCTAGAAAGAGAGGGAAAGAGAGAGAAAGGGCTAAGAGAGACAGAAGGGTGAACCCAGAAGGATGGGTAACCCAAGGTCATGTTTTTAAGGGGTATTTAAGGTCCAAAGACCACAAGGTGGGATGGGTTTAAAGTAGGAGCCTCCAATAAAATTCAAGGAGGTGGAGTCTTGATCAAATGAGGTCCAATAAGAATTTAAATCATACAGGGTCCCTCCCCCAACCGGAGGCTCTTCCAGGTGGGTCAAATTCTTGGCCTTTTACCCAGAGGTTTTAAATTACTACATTCCTGGGAGGGGATGGATCTAGACCCTTAATTCTCTATTGACTTGATTATAAGGCTTTAATTGGTTACTGATGTTCTTGACAGTCTCCTTTCTTGGGAGTTTTCTCCAAAGGCCTGCCCTGTCTACCTACTATTTTTATCTATAATAGTATCACGTTGAATAAAACAGTGATACAGAAAACTCTGATTATCTCACCATAGGTTTACTATTAGTGTAGGGTTTTAGTAGGTGAATTTTTTACTAGATTAAAAAATCCCTTAGCTGAGGACATTCCCCTGTTTCTAGCCACTCAAAAGACTCGGCAGAAGGATCACAGTTTAAAGCAACCTTGAATAATTGAGCATGACCTTGTCTCAAAATAAAATTTTTGAAAAAGAGTTGAGAGTATAGTTCAGTTACAGAGTAATTGTTTAGGGTATATAAAGCTCTTAGCTCAATTCCCAGCTCTCCAAAAACAAGATAAAAGAAACAAAAATTCTTGCCTATTCTGTTTTATCATAAATTATGAATTTTATGAGATGTTTTGCTGTTTTATTGATGTGATCAATAATGATTTTCGTTCTTTATGTTAATGTTATGTTTCATTGACTGCCAAGTGGTAAAAAGATTAAGCCTTCCTGAAATAAATCCAATTTGGTGAATGTATATCCTTTTGTGTGATGTAGGATGTGACTTGCTAATATTTAGTTTATAATACAGTTATCCAGAAACAGTTTTGAAAAAAACTATTAATGGAACTTTCAATTTTGATATCAAATTTATGTTGGCTTCCTAAGGTGAGCTAGAAAACATTTATACTTTCTCTATGCTTTTGGGTCATTTTATGTAATATTGACATGCTTTTCTTTTCTTTTTTTTCTGTAAGTCTTTGGAACAACACTTCTGAAACTACCTTAACCTATAGTTTTCTTTGTGTAAACCTCTATAAGCCTATCTGGCAGGTTTAAGGTCCTGTGTTTGATTCCTGATACAAAAAAAAATCAAATATGTTTAATAGATATAATTGCAGTAGTTAGAATATGTTTGCATTTTAAAATTCTGTTTTCCCATTTCACCTGTATTTTCAATTTTGTGCAGAAAACTTATTTATATTTTCTTATTTTTATAAATATAAAATTTCTAGCGATGTCATGTTGTTTTGCTAACTGCAGTCATCTTTATATCCCATTATCAATTTACTTGCCAGTTTAAAATATGTACAACAATGATTTTTAAGGTCACATCTTTTAAAAATTAATTATGTTTATTACTATGAGTTCTAAAATCTCAAGGTATAACTTAAAGAAATGATAATAATTATTAATAAATATACATAAAATATATAATGAAAGGGAATAGTATAATTGATCATTAAAATCTAAGGAATTGAGAAGAATGAAGCAACTTTTAAATTAGTGTAGTCATTATAAAAAGAATCATAGAATTTCCTAAAAAAATAGAAATAGAAATACAGTTATCATCCCACCCAGAAATTTCATTCCTGGTTACCGATCTGATGAAAATGAAATCAGCATTTTGAAGAGATGTCTATAGTTTAATGTTTATTGCAATGGTGTAGTAATAGCCATGATATAGAATTAACCTAAGTGTCCATCAAGGCAGAAATGATCAAAGGAATGAGGCATGCATCCACAATGAGGTACTATTCTTCCGTAAAGAGAAGGAAACAGTCTTTACCACACTATGAATGAACTTAATGGGCATTATGTTCTTATGATCAGTGAAATATAAGACAGACAATGAGCACAGGATCCTAATCACAAATGGAAGAAACTGGAACAGTGGTTACCATGATTTGGGGTCTTGGGCAGTGTGAGGAAATATTAGTCAAAGAATACAAAATTTTGGTTAGTTAGAAGGAATAGATTCAAGAGATATACTGTGTAATAGAACTAATATGTTTACAAAATGTTACATTCTTGAGTAATGCTAGGAAATTAGATACAGCATTATAAAAATGATTACTGTGTGATATAATACGTATGTTAGCTACATTTATTTGTTCCACAACTTAACACTGCCAAAATATTGTGTTGTATATACATATTTTTATCTACAAATAAAATAATAAAATAATTTTAAAACTAAAGAAGCCCAAGTGGTCATTGTTTCTACTTTATTTTATTTTATTATTATTTTTTTATCTCACTGGTCTGTCTAGTCTTTTTAAACTTTCCTTTGTATACTCATTTGGCTTGAAATCTGATGAAAGAATTCTGACTTCTTGATAAGCTCTTGGAATAAGCCCCTGTCGCTATGGGAAGGTATCCAGGATTTATGGATCAGTGATCTGATCCAGACTGGCAACTCCTGTAGGATGAACTAAATTCCCATTTTCCTGCATTCAGCCTCTCATATGGCACACCTGGTCACAGCTCTGTTTACCACCTCAACACACTGTTCAGATCACATCGAGAGCCATGGTCTCCGCTTCATGCTGCATCCATCTGTCTGTACCTGTCCCAGTAAGCTGAATGACATCAGCCTTCGTGTGAGGCTCTGTCTGACAGAGCTTGTAATCCACTGCCTCCCTTCTGCACCACACCTTTCAGGCTTTCAGGATCAGCAAGACTTAATGTGGAATTTTTCTGAGGCAGAGAAAATGCTAACCCCAACTTTCTTGTGTATATACATGTATAAGAGCCCTGACAGGGAGCCAACAAGGTAATAAAGTTCAAAATAGACATACTCTTAGGAAGACTAACAGCAGTTTTATTGCAATCATTTCTCTAGTATATTGAGAAAGAGGTAAAAACTGAGAATAGGATGAATATTTTGAAATTTTATAGTGTGTTTAGTCATAATATGTCAGTTTGGCTGAATTAAAACACTCCGAGATTAGCAAAGCACACTTCAGGGTGTGTCATGGAAGTGTGGCCTTCAGATCTATTTCTGGCCCCTCATTGCTTTCTGGTCTTTTAAATTGTTCTCCTTCCCAGTTGCCATGTGCTGAGAAGCTTTGCCTCGCAGTACTTTTCCACCAAAATATACTGGCCCATAAGCCAGTTGACCATGGATTAGACCCCCTGAAACTCTGACCAAAGATTATTCTTAAATTGTACAGTTAGGTACTTGTTCTCAGAAAAGAAAGGGCTGGCTCATACAAGGACATAAGAAAATTTTTATATAGAAGTGAATCACACATATATTTTGATTTTATTCTTTGATCTTTCATATTTGTGATTTTGAGCCAGTAGTGTCAATTTAATTTCCTTACCTATATCAGTGAAAGACTGGCTCAAGTAATCATTAATGGCTTTAAATCAATCACTGGCTAATCTGAACTTTGATACCAAACATAGGTAAGGTTGGATTTTCAAGTGACTATATCTTACTACTGTCTTTTGAGGGATATGAGAAAGATGCATTTCAAAACAGTTTGTCTATTTTATTTTCCAGATCAGTAATTAAATTTGTGATGCAATATTGTTACAAAACTTTTTAACTATCAGAAGGAATGATTACTTAATTTTACCAACCTATTAATCCAGGCTTAATTGATATTGAGTACACAAAAATAGGAAGCGCCCCCCCCAAAAAAAGCTGTGAGAAATACTGTTTAAAGAGAGGAAAATATGTTTTCTTACTTTGAAAATAACTTCCCATTAAATGTTTTTAATAAAGAAACATATTAATTTTCAATATTTTTTCTTTTTTGATTCCTATAAGTATGTTAAACAATCTCAGGAAAAAATTTTACTTGGTTAAAAAATTGCCTATTAGAGAACTGGCAGCAGTCCTTTTTAGTTTCTGATCTCCAGAGATAACTGTGGTATAGAAATTTATAAGATATTTAGATCAAACTGAGAGATTTTATATATAACACACACATGCTGTGGCAAAAGACATTGCATTTTAAGACACACATTACAAAATCTTAAACCAAATAGATGACAAATATCCAAAAATCATTACATAACACTAAGGTATCCATTTGTCTTCTCATCCCTGCATATGCATCAATAATGTTATGCAAAATTTATAGATATTAAACATGTATATGTACATAATATAATAAAACATGGAGACATATCTTCAAGAAAATGATTTAAAAATATGTATTCTATTAGTTCCAGAAAATTTACTACTCATAAGGAAGCAGAAGTGGTGAGTATATATTAAAACTTTAAATTTCTGGAGTCCAAAGAAGGTTGCCAGGGAAGTAGAGAGTGTTTGTAAAAACTCCATCCCAGGGCCGGGGATTTAGCTCAGTGGTTCCAGTGCCTGTCTTGCAAGCACAAGAACCCAGGTTCGATCCCCGGTAACCACATAACAATACTGGGCATGGAGACTCACCCCAGCAGCAACCAGTACCACATACCACAGTGCCGGGTGTGGTGGCTCACGCCTATAATCCCAGCACTCAGGAGGCAAAGGCAGGAGAATTGCTGTGATGTGAGTTTGAGGCTGAGCTCAGGGCCAGCCAGAACCACAAAGCAAGATCCTGTCTCAAAAAAACCTTAAAAAACAAAAAAACAAAAAAACAGCAACAACAACAAAACCTCCATCCCAGAAAGAGTGAAGAGGGTTTGACTCCTTGAAATCAGCTTGTTCACTCAATTGATTTGAAGTGGAAATTAGAAAAATAAATACATAAAGGCTGTAGCCAACTCTTCTCTGGAGAGATCATTTGTTTAGGGAGAGAGTAATTATCCAGTTGGAAGTGAGCCTGGACACCAGAGAGCGTGAACTTCCCTGTCCTGTCTCAAAATTCGGTGGAATTTTTAATGAACACAAATGGTCATAACCTTGAGTTGTATGCTCCATCCACAAAAATAAGTGGACAGCTTTGATAGGCCATTGCCACCCTTGACCCAGGCCATGGAGCACTGATTCAGGAGCAAGGATTAAGCAGTCTATAAATATCATGAGGATAATGAGGACCTCTGAAAAATTATTCAGTTCAATTAAATATCTAATTTCATAGGATTATAATAGTGCTGCTTGGTTGCTAGAAACAAATTGCCAAATTAGTGGACAAATTCTTCTCCAAGAATTTAGTATGTTAATGGTAAAGTGAAGATAATCTATATGGGCTTAGTACCACTTTTGCAGCCAATTTAAAGAGCTCTTCTCTCCTGCACCAGTTTCATTTTTGTTCGTTAGTCATGGCTTCCTTGTCATGGACCAATTTGCACACATGCATCTGATTTGTGGTGAATAGATAACAGATTAGCCAGACTGCAGATCATAATTGAGCAGAAATCCATGTAATTTAAATCACACAGCACAGCACTCATCTCTATTTGCCAAACACAGCAGTCTTGGAAGTTGTCAGATAAGATAACAGTCCTCAAACTGAATACCGAATATCATTCATGAGATAGTAGGGCTTTTTAACATGAACCAGACTCAGACTTTGTGGCTACCAAAGATGGAAAGCTTCCAGAAGTGTGCTGCTTTCCCGGAGTTGTGGGACAGTTTTGCATAAACCATTTTGAGTAGTTGTATATAACCCATTAACTGAGAAATTTGCATGTATTCTTTCATTCAATCCTTTCCACAATAGAATAGTTACTGTCAACTTCATTTAGCAGATGATGAGCTGGAGGGATGTTATGTGGGAATCTAAGCACTAACACTCTTTCTCCACAGCTGAAGGTTTAATGCAGTTAAAAATACAAACCATTCAGCTAGAAACTCAGGCTAGAATTGCATACTGCTTGTATAGATTTCAAGTGAGTAACTTGTTACATAAATTTTGCAAGCTATTGTGTGATATCTATTATAAAACTATAATGATTAAATTATAGGACAAAAGTGTAAATGCAGAGGATGTTGAATCATGCCAGTCATATCCCGGCTTCTCTCATGTTTTTTCTCTTATATTTCATTTGTGGCACTTTTTGAAGAAAAAAGTGGCTCTTTAAACCGCATTTCCTATAATAGGTTATGCTAATGAAAGGGAATTTCTGACACTGAAAGCAAAGGAAAGAGGTAGGTGTATCTTCTCTGTCACAGAGGGGGCACCAGCTCTTTCCTCTGACTAGTAATATATCGTCCTACTAAAACATCCACTTTTTAGTCTTACCTTTCTATAGGGAGCACCACTGTGTGTCATAACCTGCTAATGCTATCTACTTTTTGTTTGTTGTTTGGTAATAGCAGTTGGTTTATATTTTCACTTTTGATGACATTGTTTACCACATAAAGCATAGTTTTAATGAAATCACCTTTACCTTCCCATTTGTCCTGAGTGTTTAGTTTGGTATCTTGAAACTATTCTTTTTTTCTAAGGTTTTTATGGTTTTCACCCTTACGTTGAAGCCTATGAATTTTGTAGTTATGAGTTAGAAGTCAGGCTTTGCTCTTTTCAAGTGGCTTTCCACTTGCCACTGTTATTTATTTATTTATTTATTTATTTATTTATTTATTTATTTATTGAGACAGGGTCTCCCTTTGTGGTTCAGGCTGGCCCTGAGCTCAGCCTCAAACTCACATCACAGCAATCCTCCTGCCTCTGCCTCCCGAGTGCTGGGATTACAGGCGTGAGCCACCATGCCCGGCACTGTGCTATGTGGTACTGGTTGCTGTTGGGCGTGAGTCTCCACACCCAGTGTTGTATGTGGTTACCGGGGAATCAAACCTGGGCGCTTGCACTTGCAAGGCAGGCACTGAAACCACTGAGCTAACTCCCCGGCCCCTCCACTAGATTATTTATTGAGAAGAATATTCTTTTATTATTTTATTTATTTATTATTTATTTATTTATTATTTTATTTATTCTTTTAACTGAAATGTCAAACTTAATTACTGTAGCTTTGTAATAAGTTTTGGAAGAAGAACATATGAGTCCTCAAAGTTCATAAGTTTTGAGATTATTTGTGCTGTTTTGTGTTGCTTACCTCTGTGTATGGGCTTTGGGACATTCTTTCAATTTCAGCAAAGAAACAAGGTAAGATTTTGAGAGAGACTGTGTTGAATATGCAGACTATTGTGTGAAATATTGCTATACTGAGGTACTGAATTTTTCAGTGATGATAATAGTTTTTTCTAGTTATCTGTATTTTCTTTATATTAATGGTGATATTTTAATTTACAAATTGCCTACAAGTTTTACACATTTTTGTGAGATTTATTCCAAAGTATTTTATTATTTTTGATGATATTGAAAATGGCATTCTCTTTATTTCATTTTTAGATTTCTCACTGTTAATTTATGGAAATGAAATCAATTTTTATATCAACCTCTAGCTTACAAACTTGAACTTTTACGCTGTTTATGTATTTATTTTTGAAATCCTGGAGATTTCTATATATAAGTTCCTATAAGCTACAAATAGAAGCTTATTTTCTCAATTTGTATGTTTGTTCATTGGTTTAATGCTCCTGCTTGAAATCTATTGTACATTGTTGAATAGAAGCTTTAAAAGGAAACACTATTACCTTAAAATGATCTAAAAATGAAAGAATTCTATTTTCCATCTTTAAAACTATAATTGCCATCAGTTGTTCATAGATGTAGTTACTTATGTGGAAAAAGTTCTTCTCTTTACCAAATTTAGTTTTTGTTTTGTTTTATCTTTAAAGTATTAATTTATTTTAAAGTATTAATTAATTAAAGTATTAGAGTTTTTCAATTGTTTTGTTAACTGAGATGATAATCTGTTATTTAATCTGTTCTTTTGTCTACTTAACCTACTAGCATTTTGGTTAGAAAATTTTAGTATATACTCATAATAAATATTGATAATAACTTTTTCTTGTGTTATGTTAATTTAGTTTTATATTAGGTATTGCTAGCCTCATAGCATGAATTAAAAAATGTTTTCCCTCACATTTTGTAAAACTTTAGGAAAAAAGGTATCAATCATTAAATGTTGATAAAATTCACCAGTAAAATCCTCTGAGCCTAAAGTTTCTATGTAGAAAATTT